>JABMBR010007213.1:0-194998 GCA_018881525.1 Meteorus sp. PSUC_FEM 10030008
AATATTTAGGTTTTAATTCGTATCTGGAGGATTGCAATTGTATGTGTGTGTGTGTGTGTGTGTGGGATTGAATTTTTAATCGGCGTTGAATATTCCTGTGCACCTTCTTGTTTGGAATGATGTGTATGCATCCGGCAATCCAAGGTTGCTGTTGCGAACGCTCCTCTGCGCCCGATTTCATGCTCGAACTTCGTGTTCGTGAACGATTGTGGATGAACGCAAGCAAATTTATATCTATATGAATAAATTTGATCAATGAGCCGACGAATTGATGGTAATAAAGTGCACTGGACGATATTTGGAAACCCCTTGTTAAATTCAACTGTGCTATTATATTGTTGAGTGGATAATGCGGATATTTGTCGCTCCTATTCGTGCGTACCCGAATGCTCTCATTCAAATTGATATGAGTGTATATATGCAAAAAATTTGAATATGATATGTCTATTCATTTGACGGCAATAAATTCATATATTTGCAAATTTGAAAAGGATGTGTCAGTTTTGTAGATTTACCGACCATGTGCATCTACTGTGCATTATCATGAAACATTTCGATTTTGAAGAATTAATATTAATCAATTTGAATTCATATTCATGTCTCATCACTGTCTCTTAGGAATATTGCGTCAGTCACAAACTTATCGTAGAAATTCTGCTCTGTGTCATGCTCGAAAGTGTTGAACTCTCCATTTTATCAATATGCCCAGATGAATATTAAGCGATGGGTGAGTGTGACAGTTACAAGAAAAATTGCGCTGCACTCCGAATCCATTGGGTGAACTAAATTTGTTCTTGTCTCAACATTAATATGACTGGTGTTATAGGTGATATTGAATATTTATGGTTGATCATTATTTTTTTATGTGATACATTTTCGAAGTATCGTGTGTTGGCATGGCGAAGCGCAATTCCCACGGGGTCAATACGATTCACCAGAAGGTGGGAACCACATGCACAAAAACATATGTTTGCAAGTAGACCATATGAGTGGGGTCGGGGGGAGGTTGGGCTAGGTATCCTTGCCATGTTGGAAAAACGTGCGCCGTTCGACCCTTGCTCGTATTCAGAATCCACCTGGTCACATTGCAATTTTAAAAGAGTGGTTGATTGTTTTAGCTGCCACGTGAGCTAACTGCGAAGAGGTTGTTTGAGCTGCTTGCGAAAGGAGATTCATAAATTTATAGTACATTCTGCTATTGATATTGTTGAATGTATGTATGTGTATGATCCATGTATGGCTATATTTAAGATCAAACTTCACAGCCGAGTCAGTCACCCCTGCCGAAAGAGCAGATCAACTTTCAAATATATAATTGATGTACTCGGAGCTTTCCCTGTGCTTTCAGTTTATTCTTATAAATCATGCAGACTATAGTGGATTACGAAAGGGAAGGAAGATTTGAAGTTTTCACTGTCACATACCGTAATTGATGAATAAGAACGATGAAGTTACAAACATGACATTTTAATTTTAATCACGCGATGTACTGAAAGGAGCAGAAGTAAATGACCTCGCATGACCGTATGAGGTGACACGTTTTTATGCATTGCGTTTACTGTACTCTACACATTTTCACTGTACTTTGTACTGCTGCCATACAATCGCCTCTTCGTTGCCAACATCCTCGACGTCGTTGACTCAATGTAGGACCACTATTTGTTTTTCGTTACGCGAAATTGCGACCCGTTATTTCTTGAGGGCTTGGCAAACACGACTGAGCATTGACCGCTGCGTCTCACTGCGAATATATATGTACGCGAGTATCACACTATTTCATAAATGTGTATATTTGCTTTGAGTCATATACGTGTACATACTTACATGTATGTACACATCAAATGAGATATGTCGCCGCTGTTGACACCAGGTTCGCGCCATCCATCTTCGCTGCAGAGATACGTGTGAAAACATGGATGTTAATATCGTTGCTTTGAAAAGAATAGATAATTCAACAATTTAATAATCAGACGTTGAGATGCGTAGAAATCGATCAATATTGTGCAAGGGTTTATCTAGTTTTTCCGATTGGATATTGGAAGATGATGGAGGAATATGAATATTGAAATTCCAGGAGTATAATGGGGGCGTTCAAGGTAAGCAATTTGTATATATGTATTCTTGAATGACGTGGAAATTGAGACACCGATCCTGGATATCCGTTTTAATCATTAGTGAAGAAAAGGAAACTCTTCATAGCTTCTTCCACTACATTGCTTTATGACAATGATAATTGTCATTTTTTTTCATGTCCTGAATTTTTTCGGCGCTGTCTATAGCCCGGACGACAAACGTATAATTTTTTTTTTCCAAATCTAGAATTGACAATATATGCATCCATACATGACGGTGAGTTAGTTTTCATATTAAACTTTTCTTTTTCAAGGATATAAAGTTAAAAAATGAGTTTCGTATAACTTCAAAAATCTTCCGAAGCGCTCAAGAACTTTTATTCTGCATGTGGATCTTCGAAGGAAGATTGAATTTAATAGTGCGAGAGAAGGGTGTCGGAAGAAATCAAATGGGGGACCAGAAACCGTATGAGAGAGTTCGAAAAGTGTGATCAAATGTACAGCGCTTTTTGTCAATGTGCAGAAGCTATATGGCGTGAAGGCGTAGAGTCCAAAATGTATTTATGCTGTGTAGAAAGGTATCACTGTCGTATATGATTTCATTAAATGTGTAGAGTTTGTCAATGCCTCAGGGGAAGAGGGAGAAGTTTAAAAGTCATCGCCAAAGTTGTCATCATCAAGCGGATATTAAGGTTTGAAATATAATGTTAACTTTCATCAAGATGAAGCCAATTTGAAGGCGTTCCCTATTTGAATGTTGAAGTTTTCAATACCTGAATAAAAAATCAGCAATTTGTGAACTCTCGACTCGGATTATTTTTCAGCACCGGAGAAAGTCGAGTGCTTGAAGTTATTTGCATTCTCTGACTGCAAATTTGTATATCAACTTCGCATTGAAGAATTACTCGAACTACGATTTGATTCGGTCATGCTGTAATCACTATCACTACTGCTGTGAGTGTTGCCACATCGTACCAGAGTCATTTTGATCCTCTTGAGGTCGCATAACCTCTTGGCATACGAGACCATTTGGATTCGGCGACTCACTTTAGAAGTCATTAGCACCAACACTTCCACCTCGTCTTCCTAAACTCTCGTCCACCGCCAGCATAGTCATTCAGTGAATTTTATTTCACTATCTAAAGGAGATAAAGCGAAAGTTCGCCAACTCTGAGAGTTCATCGCGCGACGGGCGTCGTTCCCGCAGTGAATGCAGATTTTTGTCGGAGCAGACGAAGCCTTTTGGTTTCTCAGCTCGACTTTTCCTATTTTCCCGTTCCAACGCTAACACACGCCACGAGTACCTCATATACACAAAAGCGATATATATCTGGTGAGGTAGGTGTATATCACGGGATTCACAGCGTGAAATTTATCGCACCTTCTCTCTAGTATAACGACAAGCACGGCTATATATGTAGTTCCATATGCACATTACATGCATACACGGATCACCTACGTTCCATGTATCTATATGAATCAAAGTATAAGAATAAATCTGCTACATTTTCTTTTATTTCAAATACAAAAGAATTGAAGCCAATAGAAAGCTCTTCAAGTGCATCAAATTTTTTGGAATTTCTTCGCAAAACTTATGCAATACTGTGGATCGCTTCGTCTATGTAGCGCGAGCTTGCATATTATGTAACACCAGCCCGAGAAAATGATGCTCTACAATAGAAACATTACCAAAGTTTATAGTTCATGATGGAGATGAAAAGGTTCCTCGCGGCGCAACTGATTATTCAAACGGAAAAAAAAAAATACAAGTCATAAGAATATTTCAAGTGGTTTTTCACAACGTCTAGATTATATCTCATATCTATTCTTTCTGTGAATAAGTTCGATTGTTACTGCAGAATTTAGTTTCATAATGCTATTGATCCACACGAGGAAATGTGGCTTTAACTGAATCCGCATAGAAGGCTTTGCAAATTATTGAATCGGAAGAGGCATAGAGTAGCCGGATTGTGATGAAACCTACTGGTGCAATCCTAAGTACAGCACGATGCTGATGAGCTTTGGCATTACCCTGCTTTAAGCATGAGTTGAATCATCAGGTGTATTATTCGATAGGAAGCATGAGACTCGACATGGATCTCTGATGTTGAGGAAACGAAAAGTAGATCGGTTAATGTCATTAATCATCTCTATTGGAATAATCCAACAAAGTATCAATGTGGATCGATGATGTGATGACTACTTCTCGTGAAAATTTATCGAATGAATATTTAGTTCACAGATGGTTCACTCCGTTCCGATGACATTTTGTATTCATTATCAGACTATTCAATATCAATATAAAAGGATTCAATGAATGATTAAAAGATTAGAATAGCAATACGCATATTGTTATACTCAATTGGCGATCCAATCATTTGCATATATGTTGTTGGTATTTTATTCGATGGGCGGATAATACTGTCACGGTAGCGTGTGCCAGTGCTCGAAATGTTACTGTCCCTGTGGTGTCGAGTAGTAATCCTGGATTTGAATGTCGAATTGTGAAATGTATCACTTTGTTAACTGGTTTGTGGAAGGCATATGTGACTTTTATTTCGAATATTTGTATGTTTGACTGTCCTATCATAGACTGAGATAATTTATACATTGATGCTAAATTAATTCATTGGATCTTTACACAGAAACATGGCAACAGTATCATAATATTGTGAATTGAAACCTGCGAGCCAAAATTGTCCTCGTTTTTCTATTATTTCCAAAGACTTACAAGTCGTTTGCATAAGTCAACACATTTCGCACGCAGTCGAGTATACAGAGAAGTTACACTGGGTTTGGAGAATGGATTTGGATTCGCAATGTAGACACGGCGTTTTGAACTCTCAATTTCCATCTCAGATTTAAATTTGTGCAATACGAAAAGCTTATGAATATTCTTTGTGAGCTGAAGACAGTTAAATTTGTGTATTAGTTATAGACATAGTGTAATTCTCGCACAAATACAGAGCCTTTGCTTTTTCTGTTAATTGTGAGATGGGGTGGTGGGAAATAATTCAACAATGAATGTACACACTAGAATAGTAAACTACTTTAAACTGATAAAAAGTATACGCCAGAGGATACGAAACCGGTAGATTATCACTAAAGACTTGATATTCAACTCTCACTGTGTGTATAATCTCGGTGGATATAAATATCTTTGACATTTTTTTTCAGCGCTCTTCCGTTGGTCTGCAATAAACGCGTTTGGTGGTCGCACGCTTCATTGTGTGAGATAGTAACGCAGTGACATTTGGGTGCATACGCGGAAGTCCAAGTCGACGTGAATGAATTAGGGGGTTGAGAGGGTGAAAATGAAAAAGAACTCACCAAGTACATCGCACACATACCACGCACGTTGTCATCTAGAGAGGAAATTCACAGATATACACAGACAAAAAATACATATGTATACTCATCTACATGGTAGCTTTTAGCGTGAGAGTTTTACAAAGAGAAACTATATGCATGTACACGGAAGAAGAAGCAACGAGTCCTACACTCACCATGCTCGAGTCTCGAATGGAGCGACCGGTCGACATCATTATAGTTGCAAATTAGATGTACATACATGTATAGCTTGGCAAACGAACGCACCCTGCATTGCACTCAGTAATAATTTAATTCAATATTAAATAGCACACAAGGAAATAAAAGCCATAATCAAGACTTTGTGTGTGCTACTTTACATTCACTTGATCATTCATCAACATAAGTGCTCTGTGCATATGTGCATTCATTAAATATAACCTCGCCATAGTTTGCAAAAGGATGTAGAGTACAAAATTTCAAGCGCAAGGATTGTGTATCTAGAATGTGGAGATCGCATATGAGCTACATAGGCTTTCAGAAATGTACTGTGAAAAAATTTTATTAGAAAAGTAGGAATTCTCTGTCTGTCAAGTGTTGTAGAAAGTTTCGTGAATAATTTTCACGTGTACATGAAATAAACGTTTCTCTTTCTCAAACTTAGGTGGAGATTCATGCGGCGAGCATGAGAAGATATATTGTGCATTTGTATATCTACATTCATGTCTGATAATTGTATAACTGTGGGTGAAATATACAACCGTTCCGACATCCCTGAGCACGCTGCTTGTTTTGCTACCCTCACCCTCTCAATCCGATTACATCGCTAGGAAAAGGGATCGATATTTTCGCGTGTTTTTTTTTGACAATCAGGACTGACTGCAGGTGGAATATGCAACCAGTACAATGACTATTGTATGCAAGTGAATTCGAAATATGTTATGAAATATTAGTGCTCGTGAGGTTTGAAGGATTGTGAAAATATGTCTGCAGTATTTCCATTGATTTCTCAAGTATTTTCCCGTGTTAATCTCTCCACAGTGAAATGACTACTTCGATCTTAGTTATTCAATTTCTATTATTACATTTTGTGAGTACGCTGTGACACATCATGATTAATATGGCTCCGATTAATTTATATTCGAACTCAAAACCACTGAGGGAAATGAATGCCTGTGAAAGATCCAAGTTCATCTTGACGTTATAGTATTTGTGGCAATAATTCTCATATGCGGCATGGAATTTCTTTACGAGTATCTCAAAATACGAGGAATAACATTCCTTACGACTTGCTCTTGAGCACTCCAGTTGCTCCCAAGACGATAATGCGACGTTACTTTTTTACTTGTGACTCCAGAGTCCCCAAGGCAACGAAGTGTTTGCGGCATCAACAGCAATTTTTCTCATAGTCAATATGAAATACGACTGAATATACAGCGAAGATTGCGCGGAAAAACGAGGGGGCAAGTGGACGCCGGGACGAGAGGAAAAAGTGCGAGAATTCATGAGCAAAAATGATAAATCCACAAGCCGTCAGGCTGCATCGCAATGCTTTGAATTTGATTAAGTGGAAAATTGATTACACGCGTTCGTTAAGTTGTGCATACCATGCCGCTCCTTGGTAGTGGATGGTCTGATCAACAGTGGCAGCGTTTATTTACGAGGAGGTGCGGTTACTCGATGTAACTTTCACACCGTCATATAATACTGTATGACGGTTATTACACATTTGTATGAGATGGATGGTTGTGCGAATGGTGTATACTCAACCCGCTGTTGAGTGTCGTTTGTCACGAAGTCTTAATCCGATTATCACAATCGATTGTTATTTTTTTTTTTTTTTCGTTCATTATGAATAAAAGCGTGGACAGATGAGAACAATTCCTGTGGTGTTTATTTTCCATTTTTTTTTCGATACATGAAACTGAAAAATCCCACCAATGTTATTCGAGTGATTTCAATTATCTTGCAATAAGTTGAAGGAAGACGACAAAAAGTGAATATGTATATGTATTGCGGTACATTGTCTGTGAGAAAGAGGAATATTAAACATGAATATATGCAAGGAAGAAATGTTTTTGCATTCGGTGCGTGTCATCGGGTGTTATTTAATGAATTCATATTTTCGTCAACACGAGTTGTTCTGGGATGCGCAACCGAGCGTTATACATGTATAGAGAGTGTTATGGAGGGTAGTTGTGGATGTACAACGTGAGAAACACTGTTACCGCTGCGTTACCCTTTCCCAACGGGAGAGAAGAGGTAGAATGTCGTCTGGCTGGAAGGCTCGACTAATGGTCGCCTAATTGCCGGAATGTAAATAAATATCTCCCCAACCGACCGCAGTATGCGCCGTCCTTTTCCTTGCCCCCTATCTCCAACCGTAACCTCTGGCCCCTCATCGCCACTCGCGCGACTGTCGAGCTCCATGAAGATATACTGTCTTTGAACATGCATTGCCACTTCAATATGAATGCATCAACCGCCCGTGTGTATACAATCTTTCGACAAAACTTTTTACAAACCACATATCTAATTCGCTATACAATATTCATCAACTTTCAAATGTAAAAAGTTGTTCTATGTCCCAAGTGTTACCACTCGTGAGAGGAAAGTTAATATAAAGATGATACAAAAGCATCAGAGGTCGTATTTCTCGAGATCTCAGCTCAATATTCCATTGCATGTAGTTTGGAGTTCAAAAGCTCCAGTGTCCAATAGTCAATGTGCACAGATAAAAGTGCATATAAGGACAATAGATCATTCTAATGATCAATCATGTACACTGTACAGCTATTTATATAATAGCATCACACTTTGTTGTTGCATGAAAGCATCGTATTATTCCCCTTTTAGTTTGCTACGATAATGTGTCAAGAATTCTTCATTGTAGTTTAGAAACCTTGACTGGGAACACAGTCAGAATTTCTTTCAGGTTTATTCACAGCGTTAACACAATATGCCTCTGACTCCTTCGTTGTTTTTCCTCTCATTTCTTCCTTACCGACAAGAAAATCCACCTATATATAGCCCTGAAGGCGTAAACTCCGGAAATTTTTCGTTCCACGACCATACCGTCGATCCAATCTCTCGACATATTTTCTTATCAGCTGGGGACCAAAAACTTTTCCTTCCATTCTCAAGGAAGCTAAAATGTAAAAAATGTGATTGCAGAAGAGAAAAACCATCAAACACAAACATCGCTGGTAGAAAATCATATTTGGATGATCACAAACACCACCTCGTTTTTCATTCCCGTTCAAAATGTCAAGAATGTTGTTGATCCCTTACGTCTCATATACAACTTAAATATTTGCAATATTCATTTATCATGTTTCATTCAGATGTTTCATATTTGAATGTATATGCACGAATATTTTTTCGCGCATAACCAATGTGAAACTCCCTGGGGTCTCGACAGGACGTGACGTCAGCGAATGCAAATTGCGCACGACTCACACTCAATATCAAACTTTTATTACCACATACTGGTGCAAGGAGAGATCGGTTGATATTCATCTCGGGTTTGAGTCAATAAACGGTAGACTTATCGGGGCTAGAGGTGGTGGGATCTTTCATACATTGCGTCCTCCTAAATCTTCGTTACATAAATATTCGTAATTTAGAGTAATTTCAGATAGTTCATATCAATCATTCATGATTAAGCACAATGAATAAAAAAGTGCTCCAATTTCCTCGTACTGTTAAATCACATTCTGAGAAGTTACATTGTCAATCGTAGGTATAATTTAATTGCTAGATTAATTTGCGTGTTGAACTGTTGAACCGTATCATTTCGGAAGCAACAGAGTTGGAAGAAAAGACCAAGAGAAGTTCTCTCTCTGTGTTATTGAGAAGGGGTATTTGTCTGCCCTCGTTATCTCTTGTCGACGTCAGCTAACGAACGATAGTTCAATATTCGGAGCGATGGTGCAAACATATATCTGCTTTGATACACACATCGATTGTGGTCGAGGGATGTCGGACTTGTGGCCAATTATACTTGTTACCTTTTCGTTTCACTCGATCACAGCTGTGACGCTCCAACTATCTCGTCAAATGAATATCATCAATTAGATGGCTGTGATGTCAATATTCGAATCCACGCTAATAATTAACATATGTATATGTTATACTCGTGAGAGGGCATGTCAAATATAATGATCATGTTAATGTGTTGTTATAAATATACTTTTACGCCTGTCAATATATCAATATGATGTAGATAATTTTATTCATCTCATTTACGTACGAGGGGTGTAATAGATATTCGATATTGTCTCCGTTCTATTTAATTTCGTCGAAGGTTCAAATATTCACATCGAAGGAGTAAAGTGTTCCTGTCCGTTGGATATTTCCAGCTTTCATAACGATTGCATTGATCGTTCATCTACACTGTCGGTTGATGAGTATAGGTGATGTGAAGCCATTTCATTCGAACATGGCATGAATAAGTGATATTTCAATCTCGTGATACAATTGTTTAACGCGTCCTTTCAATCCATGGTTGCAATCGTCTTTGCAAAGGTTGCACTATGATTGAAATCGATAATTCTTTGATCATTGACAACTTCAATCATGATATCTAGATTCATTGGAGACTTCGAATATCTACAGGTTGATGGGTATTTTTATCAATTATCCGGCCTTCATCCGGTATATGATTGAAACATATATCGCGCACATTTGGGTGCAAAAGTAACAAAATGCATATCTCTACAGTGACTGTAATGGAAATGCCGGAAGTAATAGGTATGGGAATGAATGAGGGAACCAATTTATCCAATCAATAGGCTTCGTTTTGCTCATACAGATAACCGTCAACAAAAAAAAAGCAAACGGAGTGATACAGCCGAAAATATCAACTTGAACGTCCACGTCATTGAAGCCATGAAAAACTGACGCAATTCAGTTCTCATCACATCTGTTATCATCACCTTTTTCATTTATCTCTTATGTATCGCGTATGTGCTATTCACTCGATTTTTGATATTCAATTTTGTTGTGCTGTCCCATTTAAAAATATATCTGATGGTCAATAATATCACACGAGAAGAAAAATACTTGGTCTAAAATGAAAACGAATAAAATAAATTCGACGGGAACTGTGAGTCTGTATTTTAATGCCTGATTGAGAATTTATGAGTTCCACAAAACGTTCTAGTTCGTGTCCTCTTCAGCACATGCATTCATTCTCTATCCATTTGAAGATAGATCATTTTACTCATAACGATGGTGCTACCGACAGGCAGCTGATCAGTACTTGATAATGATGGCACTATACGAACATGGTGGTTCAATAGATTAATTTTCTGTCGATGTCAGGGCAATTAAAAAACTGTGATGTAATTAATGTACGCCACTCCTGTGGTCGCAGTTGGGGCTATTGTCTCAACGATTACTTGTAGGTTCACATAATAGTTGCTGTAATAAACCCATTCACACTGTTTGTGGATCTATTTACGTATTTATTCAGAGACAACAACGAACTCACACATTTCCATTAATTGATTCTACTCATCTCATCTCTGAAATATTGATTTGTTCTGATAATACTCTTAATTTATTAGTTTGACAGATGTGGAAATTGGATTTGGCGAAGTAAATGCGATCGAGTCCATTCTGGAAATTGGTACGTTACCACTATATCCAGGATACGGTTCTGTGTGCTTCGTATTGGAATTACCTTTGTGTTGTAGAAAGCATTGAACTAACAGAAAATAGACATTCATTCATGGAATTTGTATTTTGGACAAATCTCTTTTCATCCATTGCATTGACGTTATTTTCAGGATTATATCCATTTGGTTCACGCGAGTTCCAATAGTTTCATCGTTGTCAATAACAATATATACATCATGATGAATATAAAAGTCGGATTGAGCGATGTCATGGTCGAGTGTATTAAATCAAGAAGAAGTCTAGATAGACAAGTGGAATGGACAACCAAATAACACGAGTAAAAAAGAAAGAAACGAGAATTGGCAATGTAAAATCCAACACCACTAGCCAGGTGGATATAGGCAAGGGGCCGAACGTGATCCTCCCGCGAGATAACGGAAAATTTCACGAGCACTCAGACTGTCGTAAAACATTTATGCGATGTTTCAGTGTGACATGACGTGGGTGAAATTGTAACCAATGGTGAGGCACCAAGTACATAAGACCTATTAGAGAGACTGCGAATAGGGATGGTATACGGAGAAATAAAAGAACTTGTAGCATGTCAGTAGTATCCTTTCGTTTGCTATTGAACATACGTCAAGTAGATCAATGTGACTGAACAGTTTCAAACAAATTACTGGTCATTTTATTAACGACATTGTACACTACCTAGTTGGTAATCCCCATTATAACAAATTCGTATTCGTGATGAGTGTGAAAAGATGACGAACAGCTTGAGAGTAAAACTTATTTATAATTCATTTTCAATATGTTCATTATTTTGAATCACGCTCGCTGCTCTGGATAATTTCACACCTTTCTTTGTTTGTATATATCAGTGATGACTTCTGATGACAACTTAGGCACCCTTGTGCGATTTGGATCCGTGAAATCGATTGAGAAAAGGCCGAAACGGCTGGTAAAACCTCTTGTCCATTCGAAGTTATCAAGAAGCGACCAGGCAAAATATCCAAGAATATTGATTCCTTGCGACATTAACTTCTGAACTTCGGTGAGATGTATGCGATAATAGTTGGCCCGGCCAACGTCAGATAATCCACCTTGATCCGGATAGCCGTTTTCTGTAATGTAAAACTTTGAAACATTATAATTATCTCTCACCCGTTGAATCACCCGTTTGAATCCCCATGGAGTACACTGGAACATGTATGCACATTTGAATAACCAGGGAATTCGGTATTTTTTCAATCAACGAGAACTGTATAGCATTCGACACTCACGTCAGAATCGAAATCCGACGAGTTTTTGACACCGGTGAATGGTCTCATTCCAATGTCGCCATAAAAAGATACCGTTTTCTCCGGATCATAATCAGTCCATTTTTCGATGACATGATTCGAATAGAAATTGACCCCCAGGAAATCGCTCGAGTATTTAACAATTTTAATCTCCTCTGGTGTGAACTCAGGTAGTCTAGATCTTGAGAACCCTTGAATGCGACTGTTCCGTGCTATTTCTTTCTTTATGGTCATGGGGTAGTCACCCGTGTCAGTAAAAATAGGATGGAGGAACCAACCGTTCAGCCATTGGAACCATGATTCCATTCCGTCAGTTTCATCCGTTACACCGTATTCAACTGCCCACTGCAAGCTCAGGACGATTCCCACCTGGCCTGTGAAAGTCATATTTGAACTATTCTCATGATCAATGAACGATGGAATTGTAAGTTATTTCATGTTGATCTTTTACCCTTTTGAGTCGAACGGAACTTTTCGTTATACATTCGATAAACTTTGCTATGTGCAAGGAGACTGTAATGGCCACAAAGGTAGTCTGCGATTCCGGACTGATGAGAAGCTGGAACATGACCGCCGCCCCAGTCATAACCGCAGTAAACGGACGGCTCATTAATTGTCGACCACAATTTCACCTGGTATTGAAGGAAAGAAGATTAATGTTCCTGTCATATGCGAATATATGATCAGATTGGACATTTTTATTCTATTTATTATGATCATAGTACCCGATCTCCAAATGCAGAGAAGACAATCCGTGCGTAATCAACGAACCAATCAACTATCAAGGGGTTTGTCCATCCACCCAATTCTTGCAACTTTTGTGGAAGATCCCAATGAGAAATCGTAACATGAGGTGTGATGCCATTCGCTAATAGCTCGTCAATCACAGCATTGTAGTAACGGATACCATCTTTGTTAATGTAATTGACAAAGCCTGTGGGTAGAATCCTTGACCATGAGAGGGACATTCTGTAAGCATCTGCCTACAAGATAAGTTGTTATTAATTTGATAAAATTTTTGATAATTATTGAAAAATTGAAACAATTTACGCCGATTCTTTTAATGAGTCCTATATCTGTTTTGTACATGTAGTAAGAATTAGCTGCTATATCGGCATTGGTTGTATCTTTTATCGTTTCTGGCCACTGATGAATCATGAACTCCCAGTTAGATTCCGACTTGTCTAAAATTTGTATATTTAAAAATGATCATTACTCCACTGGGTTTCAGTTAATTGTGAAATTATCATCATTTTTTCATCACCTGAAACATTCCAACCACCTTCAATTTGGAACGCTGATGAGGCAACACCGAGTAAGAAATAGTCCGGGAATTTACGTTCTTCATTCGCTTTAATCTTTTTGGATTGTTCAACAGATGAAACATTATCGGATGAGGAGTTGGAGCTCGAAGCTTCGACGCTATGAGAAGATTCAGAAACGATACTGATGAGATTCCCCAAAATCCAAATGAGGATATAAAAACCTCGCAACAAGACTAAAAATTTCACTTTCACTCGCGTCATTAGGGACAGATCTTCAAGTAGTCACTGTTTCTCCGATTTTTTGATTCGATGAGTATATGATTTGGATGAAACAGAACACACTGAATATAATCTGTAGACGTGTACAGATCCTATGGCACTGTATTCTAAGTAAACACACAGCTATCAGAAGCTACAGATCTTTTTTCGATTGCCTGGGCATCTAATGACTCCTATAATTAGCCATAGTGATAATGGTACGTAATTGTTGTGTTTGAATATTGCAGAAAGCATGTGTGAATGGATTTAGTGAATGTACAGGTGTATGGATACAAAGAAAGCAGATAACAGCATGAAAAAATACGACATGACAAAGCGGACATTCATGAGTCTGCAGTGAAAAATAATAGTCATTGTTTTGCATTATAATAATTAAGATTTCCATGGCCGTGTCAAGTTCGCAAAACGGATATAATATCTGAAAGTCATTAAGTTAACTGTCCTGTGATTTTCGGTGCTCAGCTATGCATACATGTAAATTTGTGTTTCAAATTGAAATGTCAATATTTTCTGGTTCGCACAATCTTATACAATAGGATTGTATTTTTCGAGTATAACATTGCGAAATCCGTTCACCGAAAGAAGTTCTTTGGCTCTCACAAACACTCTTGTCATAGGTATATATGTTGTTTCAAGTTGGAGACTTTACAACTCTCGAAAAGTCTTTCACCGTTCTTGGATATACAAAACTCTCACACTGTGTACAGATATAGATGGTTAGTAAGTAAACACACGAGAACGAGGTTTGTTACGACAACATGAGAACTCAATCGTTCTTGAAATCGCATTTTATAAACTTTAATACAAACTTTCTCATCTCGGTCCTGATGAAGAATGAAGAAACGGGACATTTTGTTTCACGAAAATGATATTCACCAAATACAGTGAGGAAGATAAGTTTACACATGGGAAACATTCACCAGAAGTCATAAATCACATGGACGGGGATATATACTAAAAAAAATGCGAACTCCTTTTGTTAGCATCGATTCCTGATTTTAATACAAACATTCCATTATTGGTCAATCCGAATTCCTGCAAAATAGCTGTAAATAGTTGTTGTACTCAACAGGTTTTTCACACAAGCACAATTCACTTGCAATGCCACATGGCACAAACCTATCATTACCCAATCCAGGATTTACCTACCAAATATTCACGTAATTATTCGACACACCAAACTTTCCGTGCATTTATTCACATATCCTGCACTGCGTTTGCGTCATGATAAAACAGAAAGTGGAATGTCGTTATCAATCATGGTAATTCTCAAATTACTCAACATGTGTGATGAGCGTATTATTGGATTGGACTTCAAAGAGACTAGCTCTGAGTGAAACAATTGATGAACAGCAGATCCTGTTTTGATGATTCCTGTATGAAAATATGTGGATATGTAAGCAAAAGGTTTCGTGGGTGTTCGCCTGAGGAAAAAATAATTCTCTACGAGACCTCTGTGAATATTTGTTGATGATATATTCACGGTTTACCTTTGATACATTTCATTTTTTTATGATGCTCATTATACAATTACCGATAGTGATCGTATTGTAATTTTCTCGTTGCAACAGTTATGAATAGTATGAGAGATTTACGTACGAACTATTGAACAACATGCATCAGCCATGCAATCGATTATGTATAATGTTAAACTATACGAACACACAATCGCTCTCCCACATGTATTAATATATCCATCGAATATATCAAGATTGCTGCTATTCGCCCGTCCATCACGTTTTACTTAGTTTGATTCAGTTTGAACACATTGTAATGCGTTCAATCGCTCTCGACAATTAATACTGAATTCTTGATTGATGCTCCCTCACTTCAATATTCAAGGTGATTAATAAAGTCAGAGGAGGTTCGTTGGTCCACGAGCTACACTGCTGTAAGACTTTTACGAGAATGGAAATGCATAAACTTCGTATGCAGTATATCAACGTGAGTTTGCATCGATATGAAAAATGTAGAGATGTACGTTTTTTAATTTCCCAAAAATATTATGAGAAGCAAAATGGAAGATTGAAAAAGCGGAAGTAGATGAATAAAATGAAAGAATCTTGATAAAGGGTGAACGATTAGGTGCTGTCAGTCATGTGGATCGAGTCAATGCGACAGAGCGGAAGGAAGGAAATGAGCGCGGTTGCTACAGGATCGATGGCTCGTACAGTATTAGTATAGTGTTGCAGTTCAAACGGGGTTGCAACACAACGGACGAGATGGACCTTGAGATACCGTTTTTATTTTATGCCAAGGCTGCCGCCAGGACTGTATACATGTCGGGACATTGCGCGAAGTCACGAATGTGGTGTAATTGAAAGTCGATATTTGTGCGAAGTTCTCTTTCCTTCTTACACTTAATCCTTCTCTCCTTTTTTTTTCAATACGTACTCTTATAAAGACTCCCTCGTTGGGTTCACCGATTCTTTTTGTTTACATGCTTATGTATAATATATGTATGCGCACATGTATACATACACGTACTCATTCTTTCACTGGGTACCTTCATGTGCATGAAACCCTTCATTGCGGTGACGTGGCGAGTTGGTCTGACCGATTTGAATCTACACTCCACCATGTGTCCTCATCCAACCCTCGTGTTGGTTAAAGTACCGTGCATCACGAATGTTTAGCGCAACGCCCGCTTGCAAACATACTATATATATGTATTTGTTCATGTCCATGTGTACCCTTGTGTGTATTTTCGTGACAAAAACATTTGGTGTGCTGATGAGTGGGGCGATGACTGCTGGAGGCAGAGCCGTTAAATCATATATTTGTCCACATGAATTGGAATTATTATTCTGTGTATCTATTTTGGGGATTCGTAATTTATGCATACACATTTAATTTTGGTCTATATGTGTGATCAGCTCTTTTCACCCTTGTAGCGGTGCTAACCGACTGTTTTTCATCTCCAAGCACGATTGGGGGTCATTCTGATTGGGTTTGCCAAGTCGTAACCTCACAGGTCACCACACCAATTGACCGTTCGTAATTGGAATTTTTATCGGAGTTAAAAACAAGTTAACTCGTCTTGGTAATCCACTTTCACTACAAATAATTGGTCTTAGTACGAAGTAGAACATGCAAGGACAATCCCTCATACAGTACAGTAGAAAGATCTGTATTTGGATTTCCAACATTTATTCGTGCTTGTAAATATAATTCATGTCGTTACTGTGGCTTGGTATACAAAATGAATTTTAAAAACGACTATAACACGATTCATTTGCAGTTTGATGATTGGATTACATTAAATGACATGAAAATGCTTTAGTAGACGCTGTGCGGCTGACAAAGCTTCACAACATACTGAGAGTATGGTTGAGATTTCGTCAGTCGTATAACACAAAGAGCCGGATTCATCGCAGCATTGTATAGTCAGATTTTTTTTTCTTATATGCCGAGTGGTATATGCCCATACATGAGTGGGCGCTTTTGTAATAGTATGCTTCGAAATAGTGAATAATGCTTAAAACATGGATCCATACGATGTGGAGCGCATACTGCCTCGGGCCGAACGGATTACATATACTGTGCGTCTACAATACGCTTTGTACATTGGCAACAGGATTCTGTTCTGTGTTTCGGAGACGAATACATAGAAATTTTTGGAGTTAATATTATGAAATTATATCCAGAAAATGCTGTATTTCTTCAACATCCGATCGCGCGTCATAGAATATCCGTCTGATTGCAGCTGTTTTCGACATAAAATTACCTCGTTACTATATAAGAAACTATTTGGTGTGACATTTTTGTAAAATTTTTTACAGGCATGCCAATGAGTGGTACCCTCAGTTGATTTCGTTATAATCGAATGATTATGGCTTTAGATTACACAGGAATACTCTAGTGCGCATAGCATTCTAGCTGGAGCCCGATGAATTTTATGGTGCGGTCACTGATGGGAGTTATGTGTCAATATATCGAAATGATATGCTTTTACCATAGCGAAATAACAGGAATGTTCCTGGGATACCATTCCATTTATACATAAATGTTAACGACACGAATATGTTTTAATCAATGGAATTTATTACTGTTATACGTTCCTTCAATTCCGTCAAATGATTCCTCTAATATCCGTGTGTATACGAAAAAGGACATCATTATTGGCATCTAATTTCGTTTTTTTACGATCCATTCTTGAATATGATTTTGCATGTTTGTGATTTCCCAGATGTGCTGAGGCACAATAAGATGGATTGCCGTCATTTCCGATTTATTCCAAATTCATCGTGGACGATATTATCATAATTTTAATAACGTAGCCTATGAAAGGCGACCGTAGCGTGAATGGATCAAAAGTTCGTACATAAATATACACAGGTTGAATTTGAATAGCATCGGTGTGACAAGTCCCGAAACGATATCACATCACTCTCGTTCATTCTCTCTTGCTTTATCTCGCTTTATTTGAATGAAGCATTACCGACATTTCAATGGCTCGATGTGATATTAAAAAGAGGTTCGTCACTATCACGTTGGATTTAGTTCTACCACCAACTCCTCGACTTTGATATAGGTATACTTAAGATTTCTTTCGTGACCGCAATAACACGACATTGCTGTCATGATTCAACAGCAGCATCTGACGCTCGTGCTTCATATACCTATATATGAATTAGATATATATTTATTGTTAAGATTTATGTGCTCAAGCACGTACGAAATGGGCTTACTGTATATAGATGTCCGTCATTAACCAGCATCACTGGTAGGTTATTTAATTCGATTATAATTCAGTTGAATTAATCTGAAAAAATATTTGCTGCTGAACATTTTCACATTACATGCGCGCTACCAAAATACACGATGAGAATAATTTCCATATGAATTGGATAGTTTTATTGAATGACTGCATCCCAGAATTAAATTTTGTAGTCATCGGAAGAAAAAATGTTCCCGTTGAATTGTATAATTAACTGCAATGGGAATCAAGTGAGTGCATTTACATTATGAAAATTTCATTTTATACCAAGAATAGATTCTCGATTGTATATATTGGAAATCTCATATTTTATCAAAGTTAAATTTTACCATAATGGAACTATTTAGCGTTCATTTGCATGCAAATAAACAAATATGAATTTGTTTGAGCAAATACGCTAAAAGTTTCGGCACATGACGGTTTTCCCAAATGACCACGGTCAGTATATCGATAATTCAATAATAATCAATTGCTGATGGGGATTATTCGGAAAAATATCTATTTACTGATGATTTATGTTCGATATATTAAGTTTTTTGTTGCATCCTATTAATTTGGACTAACAAGACCTTGCGTATTTCACTCTGGAATCCATTTAACACTTTGAAGTAATAATTACACGTAACATGCTGCACTGTTGTGGGATGTATATTCAGAATATCAGCTGCATCAAATATTCCACTTGTATAATCAACAATAACATTTAACTCCATTGGCCCCTTCTGCCAGCAAATTAATTTAATGTTTTGAAATATGTAATGCAATTAGTTTGTAATTTTAAACGGTTGTATCATAACACAGCGACCAACGCCACTGTTCAATGAGGCATTTCTATCTACAAGCTCGCGATCAATAAACGATCAGTCTCCCATTATTTTCTGAGTGAGCGGGCTGTTTTTTTTGCGCTATGCCATCCACTATAACAAACTCACTCCTCAGTCTGTATGTCTTCAAAGTGGTCACCCGATACGCAACCGCATTGCCAACACAAGATATTTTTGATGAAATGTTTGTAGGAAGGATACTCACTCTCGCACCAACTAGAATGTCGGAATGTGAAAACATCTGCAGTGGTGAAAAATATCATTTCACACTAGAGTTATTCCCAGTGACTGATTGTGAAAATAATATATTCATATGAGTGGTTAATGTGTGCATTCATAAAATACGTTGGAAAAACCATGTGAAGTAGGCAACCTGCGTGTGTTATTACTGCATTTTCTGATAACACCTTTTCAATTCTCTCGTTAAAATATGCATTGATAAATATTCAAATCGAAAATGAGGGGTGGAGAGGTGTGTAGCAATGTCACGCAGGTCATTAGCATCGATCGACTAACCATACCGACCACCCATCTACAATCGAATGCGACATTTCATTGCAAGTAACTCATAGTGTCTAATATATAGTCACATCATTTTTCTTTCCACCTTCCGAGTAATGAATGTTTTTCAGTTCCGTTGTTTTTTTAATTAAATATTTTCTTTATTCATCGAATGTGCGACATATATACATTAGGCCATACACATTATGCATATGATATATTCAATATTTTGTGAACGACACTGATGTGGGTTTTGTGATTGCACATGAAACGTCAGGGTGAATAATTTTTGCTTTTGGAATTAACAGGCAATGATTATTCTACGAGAATGTTCTTGATAACATGTCTAGACTTGAAACAATTCGATATACATTATTTATTGACGCGCTCGCACCCTCGCCATTTTTCATTGATATATATATATAGGTGGGGTTGTAGCATATCATGCACATGGGTATGATTATTCTTTAATGTACAAGTATAACTGGTTACGAGTTAAGCGATTTTTTTATGTTGGAAAATATCATGATTGAAGCATCATCATGCACAAACCAAAACTCCAATTGTTGGCCCGTTCATATATGAATAGTTATGATCAATTGCGAATTAATTAATGTTCTGTTGTATTATCTTCTTTTAGTTATGGTTGATATAATTTCTCGTCATGAACGATTATTATTTGCAATGCAAGGAAAATATAAAGTGTATGTGAGATTCAGTACTGAATATATGAAAGAAATATGATAGAAATGCCAGGACAGTGATCCGTCATTTACTTTGAACACGATATAAGTTCATAAAGCCAGTTACAATTCTGAAGTTTGAATTGGTGCATTTGACCGAAGTCAACTTTATTCGCGTACATGTTTTTCATCATGAGAACGATCAAATTTAGGCTATCAATTACTTAATCTGGTCAAGTTCATTGTCGGAATGTGAATAATATCCGTATCTAATATTATCTCTTCATCATAATATTATAACAGGTGGCTTTATAAATGAGGAATGCCTCGATGAATCATATTCATCACTAAATCAGAAATTCATTCATGAAACATAATGATCTCAGTGACTACTTGTGATGAAATTTGGATGGCCACGTGATACAGGATTAATTACCAATTCGGATTCACATTTTATATATACACATATCACACCCTGCAATCCATTTATGAATAACTCTATATATCATTCATATATTTTGCTTTTTTTCAATGCTTGTCTTGAAAACTTTTCACAATAGTCCCACATCGTCATTTCTGTTATATTTCCCACAGACACATGTCACCACTTCACATAAAGATAGTTTCGGGGGAGAGATTTCCACTATGGAAGCTATCTTGTGAGATGCAACAAAGAAGGAAAACTCGATTTGTTGTTTGTTGTGGCGCTGTTAGAAACACGAATATTCCCTCAGTTTCCTTCCAGATCATGGATGTTGTTGGATTGAGTAGCAAATCCCTTGGTATTTTATGTTCTCTCGTCACTGTCTTCAATGCACTCATTGCCGGTCTTCTGTCACTCAGATCACTAACTATACGTTCTGATATGATAGCAAACTATGACTCTCCATGAAAGTACGCACACTCTAGTTATGTTATCAACTCGTGTCCGTCTTCACTTTTCCCACATGGACGACTGCGTTTCGAAATTCATGAAGGACACCAATCTGTCTTCTCCCGTATCAGCACTGATCTTAATTTTTCATTTTTGCAAAGTGCATTTGATATTCCTCCATCTTGAGGGTCAGTATCTCGTTTCCATCCGTCCATTTGATTTCATCTAAAAATTCACGAAGCTCGAAAAATATTTCTTTCACATTAAATACTTGATTTCAAAATTCAACAATTTGTATTCTTTACTATTAATGCGAAGTGCGGGGGATTTATTTACACAAACTTATCATTTCTTCATTCGTTACTTCTCCTTGCTCTTCTCATTCGACGACCCATCAAAATAAAAGCACCGGGTGGATTGAAGTGGTTGCAAATGTTAAGAAATGCTGAGACATACTGAATGCGAATATATCCATGTTCGGTGGGATGAACATCACGGCTAATTAGTGATATCATTCGGAACGTACACACTTTCCACTTACCGATAACCGAATGATAAGCTTCCAAGCTTGTTCCCATTGTTTACATTTATAGATTACATTTATGGGTATATGCACTAACACACCATTCTTCAATACTGGAATATGATTGTCTTTGGTCACGGAATATTCTCATCAAACATGATAATTACCACCATTTCTCACTGGTTCATCTTCTCTTTGCTCACTTTCTTGCTGAGTTATGTGCGAATTCATCTATTCTCGTCATTTAACCAGTTTCAACGTAACATGAGTATCCGTTGAAGTATGGACACGATTACGACAAGTGGAAGACTGGGGTGAAGAAGACTTGTATGACCCTGAACTGAAACAAATAATATTCAACGATGATTTTAATCTCATGATGGGTAAATGTCCGTGCGATGTGGCATGTAATTAGGACGCGACCTTCTACTTATGACTTGGGTTCATATTGGCGATGATTAAAAGAGGAATGAATTGGTCGATGTGAAAAGGTTGAGTGTGCACAGGGGAGAGGAGGTTGGGATAGAATCAAAGGTGGGTGAAAGAGAGGAAGGGAGAAAGTGAAAGCGAAGTTTGCTTGCGCTCCGTTGATTTCAATATCAACGCCTTAATTGGCTCGTCTCTCATTGAACGGATAATTATTCCACCGTTCTAATTAACCATGCAGATAATATTAACGAATAGTTGACAATTAACTAAATGTCATGATTTTCCAGTTCTATCTCACGTATTATAATTTTCATCATTTCACCCGATATGCTATGAGTGCATCGTAGCTAAATATCACTTTCTTGGTCGCCAAGTAATTCATTGCAAACATTGCAAAGTATCAAAGTCTGCAGCGCGTACAGCCATCCTAAGATTCCTATCTTCAAACGTATTCTCTGTCGACGGACTGAACTAAAACGAACATAAAATTTTCCTTTCCGAAGCGATGAACAGCCTCACTTCTTTGGCTTCATTATATTTTTTATTCTTTCCTTCATCACAACTTATATGAGAGGCACCGTTTATTGTACGCGTGTATTTCTTTCATGTTGTATCTAAACTTGAGTCCGCCTCTGAATTTTCACCCTCATATCGTCGTTCGCACATATCAACCTACTGCCGCTTTTTCCTGTACAATTCCGCCTCGCTTTTTTGTTTTTATTTCTCATTTCCGGTCGCTGTATACATCATGTTATATTTTTTTCCTCCTGTATACTGTAGACTATTTGATAAAAGGTGCGATTAGGTGTGGGAAATGGAGTCATTCAATTTTAAGGGCTGGGATTTGCGTGTTCATGATTGATATTAGCGATATCAAGAGAATTGTGATATATGGTAGTTGTTGTACAATATGTCAATGTGTTATAATGATGTACTGAAGCCATAAAACACCGCCCCGTGCGCATTCACCAGTGTGAACGTCATCGACCACATTCATTTATGACTTAACAATCAGACAAGTGGTTTTTCTCTATTACTTTCACAACATTCATACGTAATATTGGAGGTGTGTTTTCAAATTATAGGAATTGAATAACGCCATGTGTCTCGGTGTCTTCATTCGTTGTCCTGAGGATTGAATATTTGTATGCAAACAGGTTCTCATTCTGTGGTTACACCTCGGTTATACAGAGGTTAATTTAAGTTGCAATTAGGCGGTAACTTATGTGCACTGTATGGTTACGATGGAGAGCGTTGAAATATGAGCCCGGAGGGTTTTCTGTTGTAAATTATTGTTTTAATTTCTGTGCGCACAGCATCTACAGTATCGTACACTGCGAACACGTTCGGCATAGATGTATAAGAGGGTGCGTGTGGAGCGTATTTTATGGGCCTGAAAATTCACATACAATGCTGATTCAGGCAAATTATCTCACTGCTATGAAGGAGTGTTGTCTGCTATGAAAAAAATGCAATACCAATCTTCAATTGCTGTTAATTCATAATACTATTGCTGTTGATTCATAGACGAGGTCACGAGTTGATGAATCCAATTAGTAGTGAATAGTGGTTAATATCGAAATTGAACAGTTTCTACGAGCCGAAATGAGGGTTGGTGGACATTTCATCGTTGTTACTCGTCACTCATACTGCTCAGGGCCTCTGAGTATAATGCAATTCTATTTTATCGGAAGCTCTCAATCATTAGTGTGAATTTGCGTATGATACCTACCAAAAACATGGATATCACGCAAGTTTTCCAGTCGTTCGGTGGCTCGATGGCTCGTTTGGATTACTGCCAGACACCTGAAACAATCGATTGATTGAGTGAGAAGAACGTTGAATCGAAACTATTGACTGTTGCCCAGGAGGAGAAATATCAAAGAAAATTGGAAGAAAATCTATCTAGACGATATTACCTCACATTTATTCGTCCACCTGTTAGATGATGTTGTCCAATTTCGAGCCGCAGTCCAGAAACAGTTGATATCAAGTCCTGGTGGCGTATCATCGTTTCTGACTCTGGTTTTACCTGTACACATAAACGTACGTATACTTAAAATTGGAATACAGTGGATGGAAAAATATGTGACGTGAGATCTGGTTCGATCCGGATTTCGAAGTCAATACTAAGCTCTTTCATTGATTGCAGCTTTAGTTCATTAAATGAGGTTTATGCGCCAGAGTTCAAAGATCTATAATTATTGTTCCTGTCTCTATTATAGTATCCGAGTTTGTACTAACTCATCAATACTACGTTATCGCCGATTCTACTTTGCCCAGTTATCTCGTTTTGTTTGTTGGTGTGTGACAACGAAAAGTAAATAACGATCAAACGCTGGATACCAACCTCTAACCCGTTGATGAACCAGGTGATGCTGGCGGGTGGGTATGATTTACCACTTGTGCAGTTGAGGGCCAAAGTGTCCCCGTTTGCTTGAATTTTCTCTTCACCCGTAATTGTCGGACCTTCTGTAGATAATGCTAAGAACAACATAAAGAAGCGAGTAATTTTGTGCACAGTCCAAATTTTTTACTGAGGAGGAAATTAATTCTGATGGTCATAATCAAGTAGAACTATTGCGCCAATGAATGCACTAATGACTACCCGGAGTTCCTTTCTCGTACTCTTCGCTCCAACTGTTATGTGTTCAACAGTTTTATTGGACTTGAGTTGAAACCAACGTCAGGGCATTTATCAATTATAATTGATTGACTCATTAAAAAACTGAACATCGCTCATATGACTGCAATCATAAATATATCCAAATTGGATCGCGGATTGAAAATTAAATCAAATTTCCATGTCGTCATTCTCATTCCTACACTCAATTGTATAAACGAGTTGTAGATGCTCAGTAATTATTGCATCACATATTGAAAAGACGTTTTATAAAAATCAACCAGGAATTTTGTTGGATGGAAGATTGAATTGCGGACGATATCATAGCGAGGATTTTTTCTAGAGTTAGTACTCTCTTGAAGTCGCGAATGGTCACATGGATAAACGAAAAACCCTCATCGGAATGAGTTGTACTTCAGGGTTATGTAGATTGTTGAAAAATGAGGTTGAATATTCAATCGGCAAGAAGTTGCTGAACTGGAAATTTCCAACTTTAGGAGTTGTTGACCGATTTTATCATCATTATTATAGACTCATATTAACACAAATTTCGAGGTTTTTTTTTTGTAAAACGGCTGTGATTCTTTAATGAACATGCGTAATTCATGAGCCGTTCATTGGATCTGTACATTTTTCGCGGCAGCTGTGTTTGTCAGTAAAAGCAAGAAATTTACAGATTTAGATTTCAACTTGGGTGTGAATATAATGATCGTCCTTCAGAATCTGTGCTATCAAATGGCATAAAATACAATAATAGTTCTTACCAATAACTTCCATATATGCGTCACCGTTCACTGACGCAAAATTTGGCGCCTCACCACTGACTTCGCATTTGTAAACGCCTGTAGTATTTAAGGTCACTCGTTGAAGCATAACTTTCTGACTGTCGGAATTCCGATGCTGAAAACGATGAAGGAAATCGTTCACGTCAATACGATTGGGTATTCTTGAATTGCTGTGGGGAAGTGAAACACGGGGTTATACCTGTGACCGAAAATGCTACTATACTGCATGGACGTGAGTCAGCCAGGATTTCTATATATATTGATTCTACAAGGTATAGACACAGAGAAAAGAGGACGGTGAAAAATAAGTAGATACGGAGAGGCGACGAGAAAAGAGAAAGAGGGAAATGCCATTAACGAGAACCGCAACTTGGCAACTTCGTTATATTCATCGGGTCGATCGTGTCATCGTTTTCATATTTTTCTAGTCTTCAGTGCTGTCTACTTTCTTTGTGTGTATACATGTATATATTTCATCACGGCGTGCACGAAGACATTTTGATCTGGCATCAGTTATTTTCACTTCAAATTTACCATCGAGGGAGAAAAATCATTATTTACTCATTCGGTGATTCAGGATCATCAAATGGTGATGCCGAATGCCTTATATTTCATCAGGAACAGTACATGGAGTAGTCAATTCTCTCTGCATTTCATGTAGTGTCTTTGCCAGGTGTTCATAATGGAAATAATCATAATGACGAGTATTGTTGGTTCCCAATATTCGGAATTTGTACATCGAATTTCGAGAACGATGGAAAGAGTGTTCGTGTATTTGCATTCTCTGTCCAGATATTAATTTTTTACAATGGAGAGTGATATTGACCAGTGGAAAAGGTAATTTTTCTATGGAACATCATTCGTGCTGCAAGGAAACTCCCGCAGGGCAGTAAAACTCTGTATTGTTTCCGATTGTACAGGAGTATGGTCTGATATTTGGCAATATATAGCATTACAATTTTCAGGCAGATATAGATACAGAACTCTGTATACAACACAATCTATATGGAAAGAATTGTCAAAGGGTGGAGTAACAAGATTCAAGTCGTATCGAATGTGCTTGGTGAACTTCCTTTGGAAAAATCGGCTTTCGATTATCCGATCGATAGCTGGCTGCGCTCCGAGTATTCATTTTGATGTATAGTTCGCATTACGCGTCTCCCCATTAGAAATTAAGCGCATTCCCGACGCACATTGGGGACGATTCGATTCCTCATTCTACTTCCAAACATCGATTTACTCATCATCTTTTGCCACGATGTGATAGGGACGAATTTTAAATTCATTGTCAAGACACTGTGGGGTAATGAATCCAATTTTCACAGTTCATATAGTGAGGTTCTATTTAGGAAAGAGAGGCGTAGTGAAGAATGTGACATGAATGAAAATTGAATGAGTTCTAATTCGTTCATTCAAACGAGAGGAAAAGGAGAGAATGAATTATTCAATCAATATTGATTTGTTAGTGTGGGGCGTTTGAGGGAATAATCCATTACTATACTCCAAAACATTATACGTGAGTTCGTGTACCCAGTAATAATAAATGAATGACGATTGTAATGAGTGGGGTTGGCTCAAATAAATTATTGGGAAAGAGGTGGGTTCGGTGTTTTTGTTTCTGCATAAGCCTATCATAGTGGTGAAAATCAGTTATCGTGTTCTATATATATTGTGCGATGGAAAAATAGGGTGGATGTGGTGTGTGGTACCAAGGGAAGAACGACAGGAAGAAGAACCAGGCGAAGGAGGGCATGGCTTTATTTTTATTGCTGCTTTGAATATGCAGCTTTATTATACGCAACTGCGCTAGCATAGCCTCTGACGTATAAATTGAAATATTTTATGCAGACAAGCCGCCCAAGGCGCTGGAGATTCCTTGACTGTACCGAGCCGCGAGGGATGAGGTAGAAGAGGGATGGGAAAGTCGGAAAGTATACAGGGAATATATGCACAGTTAGCAGATATAATATATGTATGATAATTATGTCTTCCTAAAGAGCCATCTCCAAGTTGAAAGCATTTGTATTTATTCTAATGGGTTTTTACCACACATCCGTGAACAAAAACGAATGATGAATTTGTGAAAATTAATCAAACAGCAATTGTCTCAGATATGAAAGCTCATCAGACAATGAGGAAATCAGGAATGGAAGACATATCAATGATCAAAAAAGCCATTCAAACCTCATCATTCAATTTATAACTATTCATGAGGATTCGAATTATTTCAACATCGTGTTAATGGATGAACGTTACGATAATAACCATCATCATACAAATGAAAGAACGTTTTTTCGTGAGGAATCGATCGTGACGTTAATAGCATGGTTCTGTAATCTCGTAAAAGGAATTATCGGGAAACAATTTTCTAGGATTAATTCCAATATCTGACGGTACTTCAATATATTTTTTTATCTCATCGAAGTTCAACGTGGTATGTGAGTTACAGAAGCAGGAGTGTAATATCTCATTGGTGGTCATAGACTCACATCAACTTTGATCCCTTCCACTTGGTATATATGTTGACTATGATCTGAATTCACATATTTGTAGAATTCTTCGTTGTCTTTGTACCACAATACCGAATACAGTTTGTCTGACTCCAAGTCGTACCTGAAAATAGACAAAAAGTAGTGTTATCAGTTGGGCGTGGAGTGCTAATGGAATGAATACTGCAGTTAACGGGTGAATTGATTCTCAAGGGACATGATGATATTCCTGAAATAAAACTTCTTGGTCATTCATACGGTCATCAGCGATCGAAAGTTTCAATACTGTAGTGAATGTATATGAAAGAATATATGATGAAGCAGGTCGTCAGGGAAACTGGTCCATTTGACTTTATTTATCTGTAAGTGAGGGTGTTTCAGACGAAAGTTCTCAATAGTCTGGGTATCGATCAACCATAAATGCCTAGTTCTAGATGAACCCAAATCTATGCGAATATTCATGTGGATGAAATGCAATATCGATCCCTACACAAAGCAGAGTAAATCCATGACACTGTGACATCTTAACTATTGTGGTGGTTCAATTGAGCACTCGGATCATCAATGCGACCTCACTTATATTTACACGAACATACGCGTGTACGCACATGGTATAGCTTCTGTTCACATAAATTGTTTCGCTCCACATATTATGTATTTGTGAAAATTTTTCGAAGAGATTGAAGAATTTTTCGTATGGATGTTCTGTTTACTGTCAAATGATTGATAGATCCATGACTAGTTATATTATTCCAAAAATAAACTTCGTCACAATTAGATAATATTGTATGCCCTCTTCTTCGAGAAGCGTTGTTCAATGTCGAAGCTAAGCTGGAAATTGGTCATCCCTCAGCCGCAGTCGTGAGTCTAGATGGCTACACCGCAATTTGGAGCATGGTGCCATGGGACTGATTTGCATCCTTTGGCTTATTTACCGGGTCATGTCCTGTGGGAGTGACGGGGATGCGAAGACCGCAGGAAAGGACTTCGATTTAGAAAGCCTTCTCTTGCTAAGTCTTTATAATTCCGATGATGTTCTTTGATGGTGGGAGCAATTCTATCTCTATTGCGAATTTTCAGTCAGTTTATTATTACTTAATGAATTACTTTTCTCGTACGTAAACGATGAAAAATAAATTATAGTGGATATTCGTTTGATATAAAATAGTACAGTCTGTGTAGTGACATTCCATTAGCTTTAGTTCATAAGTAAAACATGAGATTGTAGCATAAAAGATTACGAGAGGAGGAATTTTTTGTATTCATCTCTGTTGCTTCAGGGTAGTATTCAATCCTTCATTTTATTTTGTGTATTCGCCGTGGTTTCACTTTGTTTGAGTGTTTCTTGTATCTTGAATTATATGACGAGCCCCTGAAGAGTTAACTTGCCTTGTACGTCGTCTGTAACAATGGACTCATGTACAGTCATAACGAACGGAGGTGAAAAACTCGTGGTTGAATAGAAAAAAATTTTCTGTTGTCATTTTATCAGCCGGATCCATTATACAGTTGTTCCTTTTCACAAATGACACCTCGCATCAAATATCTTTCTTCCATGAAGAACTGCATATGATATTTTCAAAATATATATCAGATTTGTCTCAACATTTGACTTATGAATAAATTTGGAACGTAATCACGTCGTCGAGGAAGGAACGATGATGTTGAGTAGGTGTATTTTTTTCTTCCATAATGCCGCTCTTTTATTCAGTGTCAACTTCAGTTAATATTTGATACAGAGGTTTATATAATACACAATGAGAAATATTTCATAAAGATGCTTATGAAAAAAAAGTGACTCGCTCGAGTACTATGAGTGATAATGGAGTGGAGTAGCTAAACAAGTTTATTTGTTATGTGGAGCCTTTTATTACTTCCTGGAACGAAAAGCGTCTAGAGAACAATTTTTTCCCTAAGTTTATTTTTATAGCTTCGACGCAAAAATTAAAGTTGCATGCGCTGTCATTGTTCGAAGGTATACGGGGGGAATTAAGTTTCACTCTATTATATAATTGCCGTATGAATGATTCAATGGACACGAAATATTGAACTCCAAATGAATGCGAGAATAGAGAACTGATTCAGTTATTAAGTTCGATAACGTTGTGATTCTTGACGCTCATTAATTCAGAATTAATATACATATATCGATATTGAGTTTGGGGTTGGAAAATCGATATATTCAGTCAGAAATCTTGGTTCTTCCTCATGTATATCATTCTCTAATGAAAAAACAATACGTGTTATTGATTATTACCATCATCCCACTCGTCACAGATCACCTCGTTTTTATTTTCTTATTCTGGATTGACACGTCAAGTATTTTCTAGCATTCCCAATATTTTTGCTGACAAACTGTCTCGTCTGAATTTCCACTTCGGAGTCCTCACTCTGGCGCTTTCGCGCCACCATCACCCTCATGCGCAACCCTGCGGCGACGTTCTGATCTTGAAAGATCAGGGGGAGAAGAAGAAAACTGAGGACAAGAGAGGAATGAACACAGGCAAAAAGTATTCATAAAAAATCAAGCGGGGGTGAGTCATACTTTTTTCTTGGTTTTCCGTGGTTGTGCCTCGAATGTGCGAACGTAAGCACGCGGGTGACTCATGGTAAGAGAGAAATTATGGTAGAGACGATAGGGAAAGTCTAGATGTCATTGTGATAAGAAGGGATTGGTACGCAAATGTTTCATACCATTTGCGGTGGGTTATTTCGCGAATTGACTGATATTAAATGGTAGATTTTTTCATTTGAATTTACAAGTTTGCTAACTCCTGTGACGATTGGGATGTCAGAATTAAGACGTATGAATCTCACCGAAATTTTACTAGTTATCTGCATTGATTTAATATATCTATCTCGGCCCGGAATAAGCGGTGGAGAAACACAATTGGCCTCTCCTCAAACGTTCACAAATTTCTGAGAAAGTTTGAGATGACTTGAATTTCATTTCTCATCATTCGTTCACTGCTCAGCCTCATCGGATCCAATTATATTTCAGTGCGGTGGGAGTACAGTGTCGATTCCTCTCGATTTGCGCTGCAAAAATATGAATTCGCCTTTTGAAATTTTTTTCTTATATCCAAACTCGTATGTGCTGATCGATAGGATGGTCTGAAGATGAAGCGAATAAATATGAGTTGAGGAAAGCAGCTGTTGATTAAATCGGGCACCTGCTGACAATTGTTATTCAATGTACGTGGAGAATGATCTACCTATAGGAAGATATCTCCTTTACTCTACATGAGGTGGATAAAAGTTGGATATTCCACAAGAAAATGTGTTCCAGTAATGTCGGACTTGAATGCCATTGCAATGCTATACCACGTTTTGCACGTTCACCACTAGAAGGAATTTTGATCTCTTACAATATGAATGCAGCATATGGAATGTGCAATTACATAAATTTACGAAGTTTGGTTTATGTAATTCGTGGAGGCTAATTTAATGTGACTGACGATCATTTGCGATGTGAGATAAATATCAGGCGCATTGCGATTATTGGAGGTAAAATTATAGATGGTGAATAGATGTTGTGGACTTTCATTTTTTTTATATGATCGGAAACGGTGAAAAGTTTACCATTTGATATTGCTATTTTCGTACAATGCTCGAGGTCCACCAACAATGAGAGGATTTGACAACAACGCGAAAACTCGAACGTTGCGTACGCTGCGGTGTTTCTCATGTGTGAAATTTTTGTGGGGAATGAAGTTAATTACAGTAAATGGAGTGCTGCCATAGTCGTATATGTGGAAAGAAATGAAAAATATTCCCAACTTTTTTCAGTGAAAACCTCATGATTACGACGGACGTAATCCACACTCTGCTTCCACCCGGGGACATGCTGTTTCACCTGAATATTATTTCATAAAATATAAAACACTGAGCCATTCTTTGGTTTGCATAAAAAATCCATTGTAGATGTTATGGCTGTTGAAACGGAAATAAACCGATGGTTGTTGATTGTTGGATGTACATTTCTGCTCCCATTCAACAATTATGCTTTTTCCTCGATCGAGAAAATGAAATTTAATAGTATGGAACCATGTGCAACGACATTATAATCCTCGAATCTATAGAAGTGGAAATCTCTGTACGATTCATACTCATGGACTGTGTATAAAAAATGACTTTCGAATAAACCCTAAAAAAAATATCGCAAAAGTTGCACTAACAATACAACATGGATGGAGTGATTTCCAGTAAGCCGGAAAATTGGATATTAATAATTGAGTGACTCTTGCTCAAGGGACTGGAGACCTCGAATCAAATATATATCAAGTGAGAAAAATAGCAGCGTAAGAAATATTGCATTGTCAGAAGTGATTTGTGATACTTTAAACTGAATACATAAAACAACAGGGGGTCAGATAGTCTCGAATAGATATGGAAAATGAAGTGTTAATAGAGAGAAGTAGGACATCCACGAGATGAAATGAATAAAAAAGAATAGAGTCGGAACTGACCTAATTGATATTTAAAGTGTTCATGAATTATATGAATTGAAAATGGAGATGTTTAATTCACTTTGACCCAAGATGCATCATTGATCCATCGATTCACTGTCTGACGTTATTCTGTATTGCTGATTGAATCATTTTCGGATGTGTTGAATGGGGCTGCAGGGAAAAACTAATTGTTTGACCATAAAAATATATCACAAGTGCCCTTCACATGTGCACGTGAATCGTGCGAGGCGTCGCGGCGTGTTTCACGTACAACATGTATAACGTTCATGCTTACAACTATACGTTTATAAAGTATACACTTGAGTAACTTACCGGCATACCAGACGCGCACTATCGCCCTTGAAAGTGTATGGTGGGACATCTACGGCGAGCAGCTTCAACGTGGCAACTGAAACATATACGACAAAAGAGAAATGAGAGCACATTAAAAAAAAGTTGAAAGACCTGTGTACACGAGAAGAAAAATATAATTCATACTCTTATCCTCTTTTTTTTTCGTGTGGATACTGTTACGGCACATATAATGCCAGCAGCATTATTACATCATAGTTCATGAAAAAGGGATGTCGCTATTGTTCATTACACTTGACCTCGCAAAATTTATTTGTCGATAAGTAGCTATATTCATTAACTTGAACAGGTTGGGATGCTTGGGCGGAGTGTGTATACAACCTGACAAATCAAATGGTGGCTCGTGATGATATGATCCTTGACCCCTTTGTGACGACAAAAGGAGTTATTTGGAAAATATGTATATGTTTATAGTTTGGTTAAGGGCGGAAAGTGCATACCACCCTCAACTATCGCATGACCACTTGACCTCCCGTGCGCTCGGTCACGCTAAGCTCGAACACTCTCTTTCATCAAAAAGGCGGAAGATCGATTGATGTTATTTTTCTGCCAGCAGGCAGCTCTTTTGCGCACAATCTTGCAGATATGTACACGCAAATCTTTATGAATATTTCGAATACCTAGAGAAATACTCAAGATGTTTATTATGAATTTATGTATACATTATATGAATGTGCGTCTTTGGTTATATCATTTGCCAAAAGTCTGCTGCGTGGAACTGGTTGGAGTCCACGTACTTGAAGCACAACTCCCACATCGAAAACTTTCTCGCAGGATTCAAATTCACGTACACGAAGCACACCGTAAGGTTCGAAATTTACGTTGCAACTCGGTTATTCCGATTCTCGAAGGACTCGTAAATTATGCTGTAGAATTATCGACCGTTCCGCCGGCGCTGTACAGGCTTCTTCTCCACTTTGAGTCTGAATATATTCGGAGTGTATCTACTCGGAGAATGCACCTTGGATTTAATAGAACAGACGATTCTACATGTTTCAGTGAAAAACACGGTGTGGTTCTATATAATTGGATTATATTTTATAAGGAATTCATCAGATATTACCAGATTCGGTTTTTATTCTTATATAAATGAATTGGGTCACATCCAAAAATATTTGATCCACTTCGTAATGATTCATCCGGATTTAGAACAAAGTGAAATATTGAAATATGGAGAAAGCACGTTTTGTGACATATCCATCAATTGTTTAGAACTCAAATATTGCACAGAATGAATATTGCCTGAATAAGACATGAAAGGCGATTGGCGTATTCGATATATCCATACAATTCCTCGTGCATCGACTGTGTCGAAATCGACAGAATAAAATCACTTAGAGAAATTACGATAGTATGAGAATGATTACAACTCAATTTATTACAACGGGGAGTATACTTAGCACATAATTGTTTTGTGAGATATTCCTTAATTGTAAAACCAAACGAGTTGAAATCTATATATAAAGCATTTCACTTGATGTTAAGTACATGAATGCACTCGGAGCGGACGAATTAAAAGGGGAAGTGTAGTAAAAGTTTTTATGAGCCTTGGAACGACGCACTCGCGTGAGTGTACGCTTTTCACTTTATAAACGGAGCGAATGTGCCTGTAGCTATTCAAATAACTCGAATATATATGTAGAATAGTATGTATGTGGGAATGAATTGGAAATATTACATAAATATTGTTCCTATTCTGTAGCTTCCATTGTGGGGCTCGGAGCAAACATTCTGCATGTTAGACAAAGCTGTTTGTTCGGGATCCCACTTGGAAAGTGTCCGAATTATACTCTAACTATAATCAACCATAAAATGCTGATGTCTGGGGAAAGACATTGCTGGCATTCCGGTCAACACAGTTTATAGGGAATATTCATTATGGAACTGGACATTATTTGGTGTCTTCGAGCATTAGAGATACGCGCGATAAGACACGAATGCCGAGGGTATTATTTCATCTATCTCTAATTAACAATATTATATAACGACGCTTTGTATCCCTAATATTTAACATTTATCTCCTGATGTAACTTTCGTCAGGGCCATTAGAGGTATGAAATACATATCCTCTGACCTAATTGCCAGAACGGTGGTACGACAAAACCGATGTCAGAACGGAACAGTGACGAGGCTACCTCTACTCATGTGTGTTGCACAACCACAGGGAAAATAATCCTGTGGCTTACGGACACGCTGACAACGTCAGCTAAAACCCTTTTGGTATGGTCATTTGATGACACAAAAGGAAAAAAAAAGCAAAATAATTTCCTCACAACGGTGCGCTATCGCAATTGACAAACTGCCACGTGTCTAACCAAAATGGTGACGCATGACCAAAGATGAATTTCACTATCACATGTTACCAATGAAATTGTTCGGACAAACATTCTCATATCAAATCGTGGATTCACATCGCATTATCTAGAACCGTATGGGAACCTCTATATGGTCATGCTATTTGTTGTCTTGATCTGATTATTGTGCGTTGATAAAAGATAGATCGATAGGTATTGAAAATCATTCCATTTACCATGGCGACATATACAAGCGATATTATTCACGAAGTAACATCTTCAGAATGTTTCAGTTGTTATGTGATACAAAGATATTCGAACTAATGACACGAGGCAAACAAGGTTGAGATTCCCGACTAGATTCCTCATTATTTGGAGTCTTCGAATCAATTTAACAAATGGCAGATCGGAACGCTAGCATCTACAGGTATGTATTCCACACAGATTTACACTCCAATGAAGCTATTTTGCATGGGTTGTTCCATGATTTTCACACAAAGAAGTATATGCAGATGTGTAACTGAACGAACTGTGTGACGAATCATACACCATCATCGGATCGATCATCTTAATGGATTGTGACAGGTGGTGAATATGCATCGCATAGAAGTGAGGAATATGTTAGGTGCTTTCCGATGAGGGATACACGAAAGAGACGAGGTGCTTTTATATCCCAACGCACCTAAAACAGGATTACATCCGTAAATCTTCGGAGACAGCGCCCCGGTTGCAAGCAGAACGAATCGCTCGTACTCGTTCTACTTCACTAACCCTCTCCTATATGTCTTTCTACGACTACACTGTATACACCTGGATTTTACTACCACCTATTCTGTGCCCTTTTGCTCCTGTTTGTTCGTTCATGCGCAATGTTTATTCGTTTTTTTTCCACTTTTACTTGAATCTGGTTCGACGTGACCTATCGGCTTGCCGTTAGTTCAAAGTTCACCATCCTTGTCGAATTGTGTGGCCATTTATTATATTGTCTCCTACTTCAACGTACATGAAAAATAATGGTAGGGAGGCTGAAGGTATAATTAGAGCACATTACATTTTTCAGATGTGTCCCTTCGACTAAGATAACGAAGTGGTTCATTTCGTCACGCATAAACGGTCTAGAGTGTCTTCTTCCAACATCCAACATATTATATTCTGTATTACACTTGTAATAAGGTTCATCAATTTGGATTGATCAGTGATTCCACGAATCAACGTGATTACTCCTACAGTTGGATGGAATATACGAGATTCGGATGTCATGTCATTTGGCAATAATTTCCACCTTTTGGGGTAACATGATGCATGTGCCTGAATTAAGAGTGTGAGTAACAGTATAACAGCATAAAATAGCATTTTCTAATTAATTCAATTACCGTTGTGATACTTGATGATCGTTTTTTTTTTGGGGATGGACGTTGTACAGTATTGAGAACTGATATGTATTCTTAGTTCTGGATGACAGTGGAGATGGGACATTTTTTTGTCTCCAAGGTAGTCATATTCATATTAGGATGTATCACCTGCCTACTGTCGGTATTTTGAAATATAAAGCTTAGAAAGTGTGACAGGAGAAGAAGCGGGCGTGTGAAGTTTGTGTGAGAAGTTTTTTCGCGTAATTTACATTATCGATTTGGTGGTACAGGTCGAGAATCAAATCTCCGTTCTTCAACCCCTACATATATGTTCAGCGATGAGGGTTCCTTAGCGTCACGCAGACCATATCCTTGGTTGGTAGTGCCAGAGTCAGAAGCACCACACGCAATACTGCGCGCAACATTAATATTAATTGCTCTACCGTGCACGCGCATTCATATTGCTTCGTCTTGCCAGTCTATTTCACCTGCTGCTTGTTTCTCCTCTCGAAATAATATGTATTGATACACTCATTGTTTGTGGTGATGGAATCAGCTGTTTAAGAACGGATTGTACAGAGAACGTTATTCACGTTGTGACACAAAACGGAAATCAAATATTACCAATACAAGGAAACATATTTGAACGCCAAATACTCAAGAGGAAGGAGCTCCTGAAGATACAGAAATACGGAAAATGAATGCGTGATGCGTGGAATATTATTTCCTCTAAACTTCTTTGTTGCAGTCAGGGAGAAATGCGTTATGTCAATATTCAGAGACTCGGTTCTGTTGGGTACAGACTTTCATACGACATGACTGTGGTAGAGGCACCTATATCAATATTATATTCAGGAGTGGCCTATGTTTTTCTATGTAACCTCTATTTGCCCTACAAATATGTTATGTTTGTTGATGTTGTTTGTATAATTTTCATGGGGGCATAAAATATTCACTTTTGATAATATCGTTGTATTTCAATATGAAAAAAACACTCTACTGTAACCTGCTGCGGCATTGAATCAATATTTTGTATCGATCAACACCAGAATGATGAATTGTCAGAAGAGATTTTTGTTATTCACAAGATATACAATAAAAAAAATAATTCGTATTATAAAAATGTTTTTCATGTTATTCGTTTTTTCGTGTGTAATGATCTTATTTTTCGCCTGCACAGTCTATATGGTTGAAATTGCATTCAACCATATTCCAAGTTTTCGTACTTATAAAATACAGTCGTTGGAAACCTCATAGTTCCTATAGAAATTTTCATTCGTTTTGTCGATTACGTTCTCGGGAAGTGCATTCTGTAACGATTGTATGAATTCCTGCGACATTTATGCACATATTCTATTATTATATATGAATTGGAATTGTTGTAATTAAATCTATTTCACAATATACTTCGTGACGATGATTTGATTTATTAGTCAGACAAGAAAATGGTCAACTTTCCAAGAGAAGTAACAGGAACAACGCATGCAGGTATTTATTTTTTCGTTTAATTTTTTTTCCATTCACCAATCATGTATACCTTCTGTATGTTTCTGTTCAGCGGTCTTGCGTGTTTCAACGAAATACAGCCCAGTCGCGATCCCGATAGGCTCTATAATTATTCCGTTTTATCTTTATCGTGCTTAGGTCGGTTCTATTGGAGCCCAGTTGGCTTACACACCGAAATATATAACTTTACCTCGTTGAGTTTTGCGGAATTTCGTTTCTTCGCTTCTCTCTCCTCGTGCCATGACGGAATCAATCTTTCAATCGGCCGCGTTTATAGAAATTCAATAAACTCGTGTAATACATTAATGCGACGTGACTACGACCTGTATTAATTACGGGAGAATAGAGAAAAGTTGGAAACTATCGGTGATTATATTTCCAAGGAGGAGAGCAACGAGATGCATAGATTTTCTTCTCTATCTTCATAGTAATTTATTTCCTCGTAACACGAAACGAGAATTACGAAACTTCCAATTGTTATCACTCGTATTGTCCCATTAACAATTAGTAGCGAACAAGATATTTGTTCACACTTTTTTCGATTTCGAACTTCTTAGTATTTCTTATTTTTATACGGATGTCATTCGTGAAATGAGAATCCTCATAAAAATAACAATCAGTGAGAGCTCACTAATTCAAAGCTGGTTTTATGGTTTACGAGCCCATCCCCTCTCATTTTATGTTATTCAGAAAGATTTTAATAAGCTCAACTGAGAAAATCGATTTACCACACCCACCTCATAACACAGTGTTGTTAACGGTCATACATATCAATGCCTTCTTAATAATAATCACGTTTCATGACAATAATATATTTGTCTTAAGTACGTTAAAGTTGAATTTCACTCCATTTCTGTTCGGACCATATTGTAGGGAATGCTCAGCACGTTGATGTTCTATTATTTGTTGGAAATTTTTGGGAAATACTCTAGAGCACTGATAAAATTTTATTTCCAACAAGGAATGATGCGGTACGCGTATTCTCTCGCGAAAACAATACGTGACTCACCCTCTTGCCGGAGCAGTAGTAACAGCACGAAGAGCAGCTGAAGCATCAAATCCATCGCAGAGGGGTGGTCGGAACAGGGACCAACAACCTCACCCTCTCGCGTTCTGTGTGTCGCTCCAATAAATTTATCCCTTCGTTGGAAGAATTTTTCGCACAATTTCCCACCAATTTTACTCCTCGTTATTCGCTTTTATTTCAATCAAATACGTGGTAAACGCTGAAATAGAGGAGAAATCATCATCGCGAAAAAAAAGGGAAAGTTCATTTTTGTTTCGCATGATAATTCTTTCACAAACAAATCGTTTATCCCGTTCTTCCGGCTATTCCAATGTGTTTGATCAGTTCGAAAGTCCCATTCACGTTAATGCAATTACACCACTTTCGTGATTATCAACGGATTCAAATATGAACGAACATATCGAGTTGCAGCTCATCACAAGGATTTGCTACTTTGGTTTCACTGCACACCCACGTCATAGTCAACAGAATTTGGTGATCAAGTTTTGTTATTGTTTCCACAATCCAATTGGTGCACACGCGGATATATGTCAATTTACGTCAACTTAATCTGTGAGTTCAATAGTAATTATTCTTAATTGGAGAATTAAATGCAACGGTTAAATAAAATGCCTGGAAAAATTGCGTGAATAATAATTCCTACATCCTAGGGGGAACACGTCAAGTTTTATACTGTGCAGTTTATTAAAGATATATTTCCTTATAACATAGCAGCCAGTACTGCAGAAAGTTGTCAAGAAGTTGTAATTTACTCGATGGCAGGGCGAAATTTGTGCAAGGACCTACGTCAAAAACCTCACATAATTTATGCCTGCATGCGAGAACATTTTTTTCGTGAGTATCAACATACAGCAAAAGTTGCAACTGAACTGTAGAATTATGTAGTAACCATTGCCAAAAACGTGAGCATAGCAGCTTATGTCTTCAATTTTTTTCCCCAACATATTTCGACCTGTAGCCCCGGTTATTCGACACAAATGGAACACTCATTTTTTCACCCTTAAATATTTTTTTTTTGACTTGTACTCAGATTTCCCTATTATGTTTTCGGCCTATTCATGACTGTTTATGTCGGCTCCACTTGAGCGCATAATTGACGATTTGTCTTTTCCCAAAGTCTCCTTGTACATTACACCAATTTTCCGCATCAGTTTGTGGAACACAGTGTCAACAGAAGTAGCACATGTATACACACGAGAACATTCACACATAACACACATAATCCCACACGTCCCCTTTGACATTTTTCGGTTGTCGCCCAAAGGGGACGCCCATCTCATGCCTTCAGACATGATAACGATGACGATAGCCTAGATGGCATATTTGTTTTTCATCCCCCATAGCACAACAATTTCTGAGCGGATGGAAGCACCTGAAATGCTGTTCGAGACATTAACATATGTGAAGAGTCGTGGGCTTCAGAAATGAAATTGGGATTATTTCCTTTTCACGGTACGTTATACAATCATATGGCGAATGAATTAGTTCATCTAGCGTCGAATAACATCTCAGTAGAATGGACGTTGTTGGCGAAACTTTGAATGGAGATTGTCACGATAACTGAGTGAAAGTGATGCCAATTTATCTTGTTTATTCACACGCGGGAGACGGCAGGTATTTATATATGTGATTCAATTCTATTTATTTATTTCTTCTGATGCATTGAGGTTCCGAGTAAGATCTTCAAACGTGTTGATACTTCAGCACCATTATAGTGTTGATTGTATCAACATACTACAACGGTGCTTGTGAATACACGCGAGTAAAGTGAATGAATTTGATACACATGAAAATTCCCATGAATTCAATTTCCCAATTGAAGTGTTCTCATTCATACATTCTAGTGTTATATCACTTGTGGAAATGTAAGAAAAGTGTCTGTCAATAATTGAGATCCGGTGAAATCGATGCGTGATATGAGAGGTAGGGCTCTAGCGCGAGACTATGTCGAGTGGAGGAGGATTTCCAATGCAACTTGTTGCGACATTCTAGGAAAAGAGAGCCCAGCGGATGTTTCAGTTCAGACAGAAATGTCCAGATTTGATGTAGATTCCAACTAACAAAGCTCCTTTCCGAGTGAATACATCAAAGTCCTTCCCTGGCCGACCTGGTTTACGCAGAAGAAATTTATCAAGCGAATCGCTATCCATTTCATGGAAATTCATGCGAAAAATTATTTTCAAATGTGAACTTATGAAATGTTTACAGTCATCATCATGAATGATGTGTTGGATGAATTCATTATGAATGGCGATTTTTTTTTTCAGAGTCACTGATCGATCAAGGCAAGTTGACACCCAGGTACTTCTCTCATTTCCGGTGATCACGGCATTTAATCAGACCCGGGTCAATCAATAATCACTATTTGATAATCTATTTATGTATGGTACATAAAGGTACAGCATCAGAATATCAGTAAGCTCAAATTCATTGAAGCATTGCAGATCGGTGGTTCAATAAAAATCAATTGATATGATAATTTCGATAATGACGAAGTAGAAATTGATACCAAAAATACCTTGCAATAAATCACAATATTTCAGAAATACAATGAATTCATGAGGCACCCCACATTCAGCAGAGATGAAGTAATATTTATTATTATTCAGTGAAAACCGATGAATTCGCACATTCTCGTAAATGAATATTAAAATGAATATTAGAAAAAAGCTATGGAAGTTTAATTGGCACGCAATTTATTTTTCCATCCACAGTTTCCTTTTTTAGAGTGGCGTGAGACTACACTTCATGGTAAAGTAGCTATACAAACTTTATCTTCACATACGTCAACTTGGATTGTTGGCATTTTCTTAAGCACCTTTGTGTGTAGTTATATCACTGTAATGATAATCTATGCATAACTTCATAACTTTATCAAACCCCAACTATTCGTAAAGCATAACTTTGTTTATAAATCCATATCGGGTGATGATTAATTATTCAGTTTTCAGGCGTTGAGTGTTCAAAACTTGTGAGAATAATCGTTGCCCAGCGCTCGATGCACGTGGCTCACACGGGGTAGCAAAGTTTGCGTCGCGACTGCCCGTTACTGACTACGAAACCTCGTTCTCGACGCTCTTACATACTGAGGCTATTGCACACCTGCGCGCACGCGCCTCTGCGAGTTTTGTCTACCGCCACGATTGGAATTTCTACCAGCAGGTACAACCATACACTCGGTTTATTCATATATTCCTGTCGTACCGTAATCGCATAAAAGTTCATCTGTCAACATATTCGATTTTCATTCTGTTTAGCTTTTCACATCAACAGATGAACGTCATGTCCCGTTTGAATATATGGATTATGGAAATCTCAAAAAAAAATTACATAACCTGAATACTCTGAATGGAGAGTGGAAATATTTTCGAAAAATGAAAAACTTTCGCAATAATATTGGGCACATTCGATTTAATGAAGGACACAGGTGTTGATATGCGTCATCATTCAAGGTGGATTTTTTCCATGTCCATTGAATAATTTACCAACATTTTCGTTTTTCGGTCAGTCGAGTGACATGAAGACAACGAAATTTAAGCATGGCATACGTATAAACCTCCACAGATGAATTGTACTCGATGAAAAATGAAAATTCCTCGAAGTAGTTGGAGAGTAATTTATTCATATTCGAAGTATACTGAAGATAATCTGCATATATCTGGAAGTATGTGACTCGCGAGCTAATAATATTTATATTCCCCTGCGGGAAATGTCGCAGGGTGAAATGAGTTTGTTTTATGGTGTCACGAAGAATATTATGGATTCATTGTCGATTCCAAATTGTCTTTTATTAAACATCTGCTCTACATTTTCTACAAAAATTATTTTCGTAATTGAAATCACGTGAATCAGAGTTTCCGGTGGGAATCTTCCAAGTACTCTACGACGATTGTCACCATTGACTTCCATTCCGTACACGGAAGCGCGTCAAAGTAGCCATGAATATACGACTTTGTATTCATAGCAGTTTGCTACAATAAATCACTGTTTAAACGAATCGTGAAAGCAGATGAAAGATGAAATGGAAGATGCATTGTGAAAGATTAATATCATTGACTGAAACATGAGTATCTATAAGAAATTGGAGGAAAAACATACGATGGATGACACGATGGAATAAAAAACTCGACAGAGTGACAAAACGCGAGAGTGAAGGATGCAGTGAAAAAACGGTTGGTCACAATGACCATCTTGACTATTCAGAATATGATGTATCGCTGGAACGGGCACAAAAGAGCGGTGGTTGATTGCGGAAAAAATTTTTGGTCTATATGATTGGAGAAAAATGACTTCTAACTACGAACAGTGGACATAACAGAATGTCTGTCTTAAATACTGATCTGCCTTTGGCACTGATGTCAAATTAATTTTATCAGTAATGTAACTATGGTTGAGAATTTCATATCTGTAATTATGCAGTGAATAGATTATACTTACAGTTGCTCTGTAATTTCTGTGAGCATGGGTTTGAGGATACGGGACGCACCACCAACACTCTTTAATCAATTATGCAAAACATTGACGGAAGTCATATAGACTAACGCGTTCATAAGGATTGAAAGACGTTCTCGTCTCAGTGCTCGTTTTATATAACTCAGTCCACAATTTTCCGTATCTCATCCTCTTGATCCGAGATCTTGTTTCACGGTTGCTCAATATAACGAGAGATGTTAGGTACATGGTCATGCTCTACTTCTACAATGTGTTGTAACGGAAATATAATCCAGGCAATATCCATTCCTATATGAAGTTACATACAATTCGGGGAATATTTTCGATGGAGAGATCCGGAAAATGGGACACGTTTTTCGTGAAAGGAATAATTCAATAAAACTCAATTGAAGAATTTATGAACTGAACAATTGTGTGTAGTTGCCTGTTCGAGGGGAATTATTATAAGGGGTGTGAAGTGATCGATGCAAAGAAGAGGGTGGAATATATTGTATACATTGTATAGCCGGGAGGGCGGAACTATTTCCCCCATGAAGGAAAAAAGCAAAAATATAAATAAATAAATAAATAGTTGTGGAAGAAATGACTTTGGGGTAATGGTGAAGCTGAGAGGCAAGACGATGTGGCACAAGGAGGAAACTCGACAATGAATTGAGGGTGAACTTCCCCGCGAATTAGAGGAAAGTATCTACGCCACCTGCCTCCATGATCAGGAACAAGTTCTTCGTTAATCTTCCTCAAACCCTAGGGAGGTTCACACTGTGCTCGAAAATAGCCAATCGCCTTCATATTTCCCCCTTCTTCTCTCGTGTCATCGCTTCTAGTTCCCCTACTGATGGAGTCCTCGTCTTTGTACACTCTATATTACTTTTCTTTCGGTGACAATTCTAATTGATAAATTCAAAGTTCTGTGATTTTTATTCCTTTTGGTGCAAATTTCGCTCCAGAGATTCGACAAAAATCAACCATTCTATCGACAATGGCGAATGAAAACTCACCAAGAACAGTCCTGGAAGTTGGATCAAATACGAAGTGATGAAGATGGAGTATACGAAGAAAGGCGGAAAGTCGATATCGGAATTTGTTACCTTCATTACAGACAGAGTCCACCCATAAGAGATCTTCGGGTTTTATTTCTCTCTTTCTCTCACTGTTTCCCACCTTCGCATGGAACATGTAATTCACAGTGCCGTTAATCGAGGGCTGCCTCTACCCACTCCTTTATCCCGCATTCTCCCACGTAGTTAATTCTCTGCGACGATTTTCCACATTTCAGATAAAAAAGAGAATTAAAGCCAAGAGTGAGAATAAAGTGGTTTAATCTATCTTACCATTCACTCACATTTTTTGGCATAGATATTCCTCTCTTCTGCTCTGACCTCGTCTTTCAATCATCATATAGCTTGCTGCCCGTGCACACTTGACAGTTTTCACTTGATCGCCGAAAAGTCAGGCGCAAGGCTCTACGGTGGATGAATTATTATCATTAATCACTCGCATAACATCGCCGCGTGAACTTTGAAGAAACTCCGTCACTCAAATATTCAACTATGAATGCCATCACTATATTCCAACATCATCATGTATAACTTCAGTTCGTGTTGCTGAATTATGCGTCGCTCATCAAACACAATCCCTGAAATTTATTGATCAATAATTTCTTTCTCACATAAATATGGTGAATCCTCATGAATATTGAAAATAAATTGAGAGATTATAATTGAGAAGTGATTGAACGATACATAAGTTGATGACATTCGTAGTGGGTGAATCCGGATATTTGGATTCGAAGCAGATGAGAGCTTTTCCGGAAATTAACTGACGTGACACACTGACTAGGTAGGACGCATGAATAACTTGAAGAAAACATTTACTGAATGAATATTGGAGCGGCAAAATGAATGTGTACATTAATATGAAATCGCAATGATGTATAGTTTTGATTGCTAAATTCGGTAACTTCGTAAAACGAAAATGGCAGGATGAAGGGGTCAAAGTATAAAATTCAAATACCCACAGGCACTGACTCAAGTTAACTTTGATGGCACGAGCCGCGACTATATTTCAATAACTTCGTTCCATTCGAGAGGGAAAGCAGTTAGAATAAACGCATAACATAATGGATGAAAGCTACAAAAGATACTCAAACGAAAACTGTGAAATATTTCGAAATCTATTATGTTTGCATGATCCTCTTGCGTCATATCGAGACATAATATTCCTTTGAGTGCGAATGTTCATGTTCATTACATTTTTCTATTGTTTTTGCATCAGGTAATATGGTAACTGACAAAAGTTTTTCAGTTGAATAATTGATAAATCGTTTTCATATTCGATCTTGTTTTACATTCGTAAACTATTAATATCCCTATTCTATAAAGCGGACATTTTTTACAATGACCTAACAGCTCGTTGCTAACACATGTTTCAAGCAATGTGCCACCTATCCCACCACGCTCATGTCGACATTGGCTGACCTACGAGTCATATCAATTTCACTTGACGTTATATGTCAAGTGGTATATTCATATACATAGATACAACGAAATCAGACATTTGCTAGGGCGTGCAAAATGCGATCAGTACTGTGTTTGTTGAATGGATCGCACATCACCCATTTCACTCACGTAGAATGAGTGAAAAAATATTATGAGTTAATTAATTGCGGTAGGTTGGTCGCAGCATAACCAGTGTGTAGGAAAAAAAAATTTGATCACAATTAAATTCGTTACACATTCGAACGAAGTGAAACATGGACACAGGAAAGCTCCTTGCATTGACGTATTTGATGGAATAGATACTTGAACCAGGGTGACGCAATGGCAGATATAACAGGCACTTAGTCACTTTTGTGTGAGGACACCGTATTGTTCCAAGACAATAGACGATGGAATCACCACTGGCAATTTCGACTGTTTCATACAAATCGTAGTGTGCACACCCCGAGCTCTTGAATGTAGCGTGTGCATGGTAGAATAAAGGCAAGCCACATGTACGACTACAGTTTAGCTCTCTGGTATGTATATTGGGTCTACACAACTCACCCTGTACGTATCTATCTCTAACATGCTCTATGCATAACTTAACAATAGCATTCCAAGAAATCATACACACATGATCTTATGCATTCTCTGTGCAATGTTCCGTTTTTGCGTTGCTCAGTTGTTCATTATTATTCGGTTTACTAGAAAGAGATTAGACGCTTGCAGCAGTTTTATGACATAATTCTAGACTTGGAATCAATTTTTTCTCGTCCACATTAGATTCACACAATATTCACCGTTCTGCGAGGATGTGAATGAATGAATGAATGAATGACGATGTCAGAGAACGGAGAATATAGATGAGAAAAGGAATTGTAAGTGACACGTGATGAGTAGTTTTGGCAGTGCGGTGATGCAAGATTATGGTATTGTGTGTGTGGCCCACGACCTTTCAATTTTGTAGTCGAAGAGCTGAAAAGGTGGTGAGAGAAGTCGATGAATGCGCGTTTCTTCTTTTACCTTCTCTTTCCTTCCGACTTTTATTCTTATATGTACTGTACGTAACCACCGCAGTCAAAGCTATTTGAAAGCCCCATGCTCTTTCATCTTGTACATCAAAAGGCAATTCATTGGAATTATGGAGATTTTCGCAAAGAGTTTCGCGGAATCGACGTAACCAGACTGGTCTGCGTCTGAATTTCTCTTTGACGACCGTTTCTCGATATACTCTTCGTTGAAACAGGGGAAAGAGAATGCGAGTGACAGTGCAAGAGGAACGCGAGGAGCGTGTGCGAAAGAGTCAAAGTCCCACAGAAAAACAGACAGACCGATAGACAGGTATATAGGAAATATGACATATGAAAGGGGCGAGGGATACAATGGCAGAGTTATTGAACTAGTCATGTTAATTTTTTTTTGCTCTGGTCATACAGTTGAGCGTTTGATCTTCAATCTAAGTTATTGACCATTCAAATGTCCATGAATTTTTTCTATATCACATCGATTCTCTCTGGCCAATCATGGAAGATCATACAATGATGAAAGAGGGGGGAGATGAATCAATAACGAATAAATGTCCAATGTATTCGCTCGGAAAATCAAATTTCGATTCTCTGGGATTTCCGATGTGTCGTTTCCCAGATTCTCTCCTTCATTTGTCTGAACTTATAATAATGACAATAACATGTTTTGAGGATCACAAAATTTTCTGATGGTGACAGATTCCTATCGATGCTGAGGCTTCACAATAAATGGAGTTGGTCGTGGATCTCATGTATGTAGAATTCCAATTTTTTCATCACTGAAAACACTGATACTCGACACCATTGTGATAATTGGTTTGCTAGGATGATATTGATGATTCACATCTCTTGTGAATATATATGAATACAATTACAAATGAATAGGTAACCGAGGACTGGGTTCTTTGAATGATTGACGTAATTTTCATACACTACAGTGCTTTCTATCAGATGACAATTGCAGGTCTCATTCATGGAACTAGGGGTATATTGTTTATCCGGGTGCTTTATTCAATCTGGCCCCATTTATAATCGAGAAACAATTTGTGCGCCAGTGATTTTCATTTTTTGTTCTACACATATCCTTTATCAACTTTGATTTGTCACTATAACTTTTTGCATCGGACAATATATAACGCGAAGACAATAGTGTACGCTGAAAGACTAGAAATAATGAGAATTATTTGTACATAAGCTCTATCATGGAGAAATGGGAAGACAATGAAGATGTAAATTATATGTATCATTGTTCTGAGGATGAATAGCATTACACACAGCTCCAACGGATGGTGTTAGTCTACTTCCCAACTGAACGAGTTTATCATGGAATAGCACTGAATCCACCACTTCGTTAGTTAGTCTATGAAAAAAAAACCGATGAACTGCGTTGTTTAATTCAAGAAGCCACAATTTCAATAATGGTGTTAGGACTGGAATACTGCGCGACATCTCACCATCTGCTGTGAATTTGGAGTACATGAAATTTTTTGTCGTTCAATCAACGGAAACATTGTACATACATCGTAGGAGGGAACCAATCGCATTCATTGCGCATTTGTTGCAATTGCTTTATCGACATTACGGTAACGAATATTGTTTTGGTGATGAAGCTATACGAACCACATGCAGCTGTGTGCATGCAAGCATACACATATAAGTTGCAAGTCTTATCAGACAAATGTGCTCAGTTGACTGACATTTTGCGTGTTTTCGGCGTGCGAATAATGAACATGCTGCACGCACGTCACTGATAAAAATTGAGTGAAACATAAAACCTGAAATTGTGGGTATGAGACGAACCGGCGCCACAGTCCACTGTTCATATACTCATTGTCATGCGCAATCGGACAAATCGTAAAAAATTCTCTTCATCACCCCATCCAACCACGACTGGCATTGTTTGCCATTCAAGCATTTCCATGTATGTTGTATGGTGTAGCTTCATTTTTATCTCCTTTCCTCCATCCTTCCTTCATATATATTCCTACTTCGTTCACATTCTTTTTATATTCACTAGCCTGCAATCACGCATGGACACCCTTGTTGGACACAATGCTATACGAAGAAGGGTGCGTCTCGTGTCGTCTAGTCACAGAATGAAGCCACTATATATATTCATATATTACATGCATATAGGCGTGACAGTGAGCGTACATGGACGAAGCTCGTAAATATGGTCACCCCTGCAATCATAAAAAATCGTATTACTACACATTTCCAGGAGGTGAACTATTAAAAAACGAAAATTATTAGAAATATCGCAAAATATCCTGTGCTGGGTGGTACGTTCGTAATGTCAGAATGCATAATATATTCACCCTCCTCGACCATTTGTGAATGATTACAATCAAGTCGATGACGAGATATTCTGGCGGATGCACCCAGTCAATCTATTCGCTGTGGCCACAAAAAATTGTAAAAACTTGGATTGTTTTTTATAGTGACAGCAGCATTCAAGTTCAATCCTGTAATTATAGTTCGTATAATATTCCGTTGCTTGCGATGCGTGAAGATTTCATGTTGTTATAATCGAAAAGCTATGTTTGCTATGTAAATTTTGTGTGAGCTTTGTGGTGTATGTGCGCACATAATTCAATCATTACCTCACTATTGAGTTGTTCCACGATTCTACGTGTCAATTTCCGACATTGATTATGACTTTCATCTGATGTTTCCTGATCGAATGTCAATGACTAATATCCCGCAGTTGAATAGAAATGTACAGAGGAAAAATCCCCGTCCCAGATATCGATAAATTTTCTTCTACACCATCCACAAGCACGAGTCTGTAACAAAGAAATTCATTTTATATTGTGATAAAAATTGCGTGGAGAGTATACACTTGAGGATGAGAGATGTTTCAGAAGATGAACGAAGTGGGAATGTGAATTCCCAGGAACCAATTGTTTGGATGCGTGTCGATGCGTTATATGTTGAGTGTAAAACTTTAGGAGATTTAAACAACATGAATCCTTGACACCCCCGATATTTCACTTCCTCTTCGAGTGTTATTGGATAGAAGCGCGATAAAGTGACGTTCAATTCGATGAATCACATTATGTTTCAATAAAATGAGATATGTTGACAAATGACAATGGGCATGAAGAGTAGTGAGGGTAAATAAATAATTGGAAGAGGTGCTACAGGAGGGGATTTTATATATTTGATATAAAATCGCGTGACCATCCGGGTTTGAGTCGAATAAAAGGTTTCACCATCTGCAAATCGAATTAAATTCTCAGCTGGCACGCTATCCCTGATATTGGTACACGCCGACTGTATAAAAGGGAATGGTGTTGTGCCATGAGACCAAGTGAGTTGCGGAACGTATTCCCAACTATCGCACCGCGTCTCACTTCAAATAAATATACGGCGGTGTGATCGATTTTCCCTCTTGGCAGTAAAAACAATTTGAATTATAATCGTTGATCTGGGTTTGTCAAACAGCGGGGGTTAGCGGCAACAATATCATTTCTCTATATTCTTTCTAAATTACACATTTGCCTTTGATATCCATCGGTTTGCATTGATAATTCAATTTAGTTGGTTATTCTTCATCCGCGTGTATTGAGACGGAAAGCAATATCGGCGGGAAAAATTGAACGAGTAAATATCTCATCTGTCGTAAAAGCTCTGCAGAAGCCAATAGAGCACATAAGGACAAAATTGGACGAGAGGTGAACAGCTTAGAGGAGCAAGATGTACTTCAACGATAGCAACATAATCAGTCCGATGCAAGCTTTTGTCGGAGGAGTTGGAATGGGTGGGGTCGGGTGAGTGCACCTGATTATTTCTTTGATAATCACTCTGTATTGTGTCGAACAAGATGTTGGAAAGCGTAAAAAAGAAGGTAGGAATAGGAGAGGGCGAAACAGCAGGATGGGATGAACTTATAGTAGAGGAAGATGGTTGGGATTGGCGATAGTTTCAGAGGGAAATAACAGTGGAGATGCGAGAGGGAAGGTAAATTAAAACGAACCATGCGCGAAAACAGGAAGTACGAGAGAAACAAGGGGATAGAGTGGGTGAAAGGTGGGCCGCGTAAAACAGACGGAGGAAGAGAAACAAAAAAAAATAGAGCAAACACGCTGGCATAGCCGAGCGTAATATTCCAGGTCACACTTAATGTCCACCCGAATTCTCATTTCTTATTTTCAAACGCAGATATTTGTTTATTCAGTATGGGCCAATGAGAATTTTATATTGTATGTCAGTGGATATTTCCAATTCTGTTGGTAAATGCAAGGGACATGGATGACCCTTGAATATCTGTTCGATATCTACTTCGCTTACGTACTCATTCGTTGCATTGAATCGATGATAATGAATCCGTATTTTGGATACGACAATTGTTTCATCTTGCTATATCATTGTGATATGAAAATATCTAGAGTGGAGGATTTACCGTGGTTGGTTCATAATTGCTCAGTGGCACTGCTATTCTATAATTAAAAGTTAAATACCACACATTTGCACACGTCTGTTTACTCGCGTGCTTATAATGAAAATGCAGTGACATGGTTGTTTATTTATACATCAATGCAATAATAATCATGAGGTCGTGACGGTTCGTATTACATCTCGGCTATTGTTGTTTCGATGTGAAGATGACGCCGCGAAATGCAGCCGCGCATAATTATCTTCTTTTCTTCTCCATCTTGTAGACATGTCCAACAAATGCAGGACCGATTATTGGGGTGGAATATACCGACGGAATATTCAGATTTGGTTCATCCTTACTGGCGCGGATTTGTGGCACCTGGTAAATTCTGGCATATTGGCCTTGCATTACTTTACTTCATGCTCATGTGTATGTCACTCATTGGAAATGGCTGTGTTGTTTGGATTTTCTCAACGTGAGTGTATACGGAACCAGTTTTCAAACCAGTCAATTTTTCGCTGATCGAATTCATATTCCTGACTATCTGAAAGAAACATTTTTGTTGCAGTTCCAAGTCGTTGAAGACACCATCAAACTTATTCGTCATAAATCTCGCGCTATTCGATTTATTGATGATGGTAGAAATGCCAATGTTAATTATAAATAGTTTTCTTGAACGTCCTATTGGATGGCGAGTTGGATGTGATATATATGCGGCTCTAGGAAGCGTATCTGGGATCGGTTCGGCAATCAATAATGCTGCAATCGCATTCGATCGATACAAGTACTGAAACTAACTAGTTGGAAATGTAGTAACAAATTATTTTAAAATGCAAATATAATACGTTTTTCGTAGAACTATTTCCTGTCCGATCGATGGACGACTCAACGGCAAACAGGCGGCAGTCATTATCGCTTTAACATGGTTCTGGTCGATGCCATTCACAATTCTCCCCATGTCTCAAATCTGGGGACGTTACGTACCAGGTAAATCACGCAATTATATTTCGAAAATCTTATCATAATTCTGTGAATGAGATTACACATGTTGTGGTGAACGATGAAGAACTTAATTGGAGGATTTGCAGGAAGCATGCAAGTCTCATTATGAAGAATTTATATGAATGTTGATTAACTTCTCTTATAATTTAATTGGACTTCCCACGAATAATCTGATATAGATCGAGTGACATGATTTTATAGAGGGATTCCTCACAACCTGCAGCTTTGACTACCTGACTGAAGATCAGGACACCAGAGTTTTTGTGGCTTGTATATTCATTTGGGCCTACGTCATCCCAATGTCATTAATTGTCATTTGTTACTCCAATCTGATTTCATCTGTTAGAAATCACGAGAAAATGCTTCGCGAACAGGTATGCGTCGCGTTCATTCATTTGACATTCTTCAACTTATCTGATGCACTGAGCATTGAAATTAATTGATATAATTGAAACTTCCAGGCGAAGAAAATGAATGTAAAGTCTCTTCAGTCAAATCAGGACAAAGAGAGGAGTGTAGAGTTAAGAATTGCCAAAGTTGCCTTCACAATTTTCTTCTTATTCGTTTGCTCGTGGACTCCATATGCGATCGTCACAATGACTGCCACATTTGGCAATCGGTGAGTGAGCTGGGAAAGATGGAATAAATCTGTACAGGCTTTAATCAGATAAGGTTCGCATAATGAATTTATCCAATTTCAGGGAAGTCTTAACGCCATTATCTAGTATGCTTCCTGCGTTGTTCGCAAAAACTGTTTCATGCATTGATCCATGGATCTACGCCATAAATCATCCACGGTATATACAATGAATTTTGATTAGGAATCGTATCATTGCATTGATATAACACATTTGAGGTAATTCTTGATAATGCGACAGATATCGACAAGAGCTGCAGAAGCGCTGCACATGGATGGGCATCCATGAACCAGCACCAACACAGGACTCAGTATCTACAACAACTGAGAGAGTTTCCGACGAATCATAAAGATAACAACATTTTGATCGTCAGTGGGGGTTGACGTCGACTTCTACCCATGCCGACCGAACCATATTGAGGCACATGAGGTCTGCATTGCCAACCACCACGGATACAGACCCTGATGTGCGTTCAAACGCCCTCACTGAAATCGTCCCATGAATACTAGGTCGACTTTTTCATTGATTATTTATTTGAGGCATTACAGAAAATTTAAATAAATTTATTACTAGACGGTATTTTTGCTTATGTACAAATTCAATCATAAATGCAAAACTTGAAGCATTCAAGCAGTTGTTCATATTTATTGAAGATACCGGCACTTCATTTTCTATTCTTTCTCAATGTAAGGTACACCAAATTCAGAAACGATAGATGGCAATACAATTATTGACGGTCAAGTGCTGCCCCTCATGTAAAACAACTCGAGATCCAGGTCTTCATGACTAACATTTTACCGGCTTTGCAGCGCAACAATTCTGGAGTGTCCCAAATTTAGTTATCTTTAAGGTATAAGATGCAGAAATGGCAATTCGAAAAATACTTAAAAAATGCTATTCCTTTTGTGATGCATACACGTTTGTGTTTCCGTGAAAACGTTGAGCAGATATCAGTCCTATTTATACTGCAGCAGTCAACTTGTCTTTTAGACTGGCTTGCAAAGCTTTTACGATCAACCCATCGTAAAGCCATGTCTGAATGGCTTCTGCTCACGCGCGAGTCCATACAACCGAACAGGAAACCAGTCACGATGGCAATTCTAGGTAACAAACGTCTATAGAGACGCAGGCAATACGTAATGTGTATATATATGTATGTATAACCAAGCTCATGGCTTTCCCAAGATCTTTGGTAACGCAAACGATACTTGGGAATACTGTTTTACTGGGAAAATAGATAAAACTACCATGTGCGACCAGTAACTGCGTTATCCTCGAAGCGATTTACTCGAACAAAACACATTGCAACCGTAAATAGTTCGATCTGTTATCGTTCAACATAGGGGCGAAAATATTGATCGAAAAATCAACCGGCTGAGAAATTGCACATCCGTGAGGAAAGTGGATTTAGACTTGAAACTATGGGGACAAAGTGAAAACGGAGTAGGGAAGTGGAAGGGTCAGCTTTACTAGTCGATGGGGATTAATCGATTATCGAAGCGGTCATGCCCCCAACTAATATTCCGTCTATAGTATGACTATAAAAACATTTCTCAAATACTGTTAACACATTCACGAAGTAATACAAAATCACAACATGCGATTCAAGCAACGGATTATTTCAATTTTCTTCAGTATCTGTACATGAATCTATATGCAATAGGTGATGTGGTTGGCTATTTCGCAAAAACTCTGGATCCATATTGGGCAACTAAATAGAATGGGTCTGTGTATTTTGTGTCTTGTTCCCCTAGTTTCATCACATAAAGTTGGAGAAAAGCGTTCTTCTTTCGCGTATGATCCGACTATATCATACCCCCCGATATGTCACTTTTTCTTTTTCACCCAAGATCGTTGCATGTGTTGCCTCAGAATATCCCCGTTACGTCTGCACAGATCCAATACTCAATACGGGATATCCGGGAGAATTCCTATACAGCTATAAACATGTATACTTATATGAAATATTATCGTTTGTGCGATGACGTCTTTTCCCACTTGGCGTGATAGGGAGAACACTCCCGTTCATATCGTTTATTCGCAACATGGTTGGGGAAAAAGCATCGCACTTGATGTTTACTCAAGTGTGTATTGCTCAAACGAATGTCGTCGCTCATCTATACAGAAGAATGCTCTTTGTTGCCTCGAGTGAATCCACTTTTATAGCCTAACTAGCGACGCCCACACACATATACTGTTTTTCTAGAATTTTCTCTTCTTTGTCACGATGTTCGAATGATGTCTGTGTATATAATCGTAGCGATATCCCGAGGGTTACATGGAACAAAAAAGGTTCCCAGCTTTTTTGTCAACTGAAAGTACATCCATCACTGTGAACGAGTTTGTGTACCTGATTAATAGTGATGAATTCACATCGACTACCATTCCTCTTTTCTTGATGCTGTGTACATACTGCAGAATGTGTATGGAATCACACTTAATATCCTCAGATGTTCAGTATTGCAATCATGCTGAAGTTATCATCAGTCTATTTGATGAAAAATTCGACGGCAATATTTCAATGCCTCAAAAAATTATGTTCTTAGTAGAATTGATATCTAGAGAGTGATGTTAATAGAGTCGGTCGATATTTTCAGAGGGTGCAAGTGCTTTTATGTATAACAAACGTATTTATTGCTCCCATATACTCCAGGTCAAACCTCATACTTTGACCGTTTATGATGGCCAACGGTGCTGGATCACGTCTTCAACTTTTTATTATTTTTGTTCGCATCGATAAAGCTGATCGTCCGCTGGCGTTTAAGACTAATGCTAGACGTAAAAACAGCTGTAAAGATTTCTTCAGCTGATCAATTTAGAAAAGAAACAGGTATGCGTCGACAGTATTTTGAGAATAAATTAGGAATTGCTATTGAACAAAAGATGAAAGGTGGAAGAGAATAAATCCAGGACGGAAAATGTCACCGATCTCTCTCGGGAGCAATGGACAAAGTACATCGATTTTTGTTATAAAACTATGTAATTCACATTCATAAATAGTTCGAGAAATATGAAAAAAATTAATAAACATTTGAGAATCAGATTGCTATGATTTTGATGCAAACTCATGTGAAATAATACAATTGTTGGGAATGCGTGCGTATATATGTTTGAGTGTGTAAAGGGTGGCGTACAACGGAGTATCCTAATCCATCAGAGAAGACAGCGCACGATTACTGTGCTTCAGGGAACACGGATAAATTATTGTCGTTGTGCTTGGATGGATCAACTCGTACCAGCAGCGATCGCAAATCGTTGTGGGCCGTGTGGGCTGCTGGGTCAATAGAAGCTCGTACTCATATATATGTACATACACGTAGCCAATATGTTCTTATCATAATCTATGGGTAATACATCACTATTCATCAGGTTGTTATTTTGGGTTATGTTCCATAGTTGCAGTGGGATTCGTAATATATGGAACATCAATCGATCTCTCGTTTCACGAGACTGTCAGAGTTTCAAGGATCGTAACTCTCAAATGAATTTTTTCCAATCATGTCTCTGTATTCACTCCTCGGATTCGTCGATACTTTTTAATAAAAAATGCTCTTGAGAATAGTCCATCGTTCCTCATTTTTCTTACGATTTGTTATGGCACAATGAGCAGATAGTGTTTAGAATAGTTGGTATATCTATTTTCATTGATGTATTACTGGCAACTGAGTGAAGCATTATGACGGAGATCGAATTGTTGCCATTATTTGCGATTGGCTACGTCTCCGATCTGAATTCTATCATCACATTGCACTGCTACTCGTTCCGCTTCGAGCTTATGTACAATCAAAGTTTCTTATCTTAAGTGCCTGGGGTCGTAGAGAGGTGCGCACCATGATGAGGAACAGGAAGAAAAGGTCAGAGTAGACCTTGATTAGCTGTCCCAGCTATAGTAGACGATCCACAGCATCTTCAGTGTGTTAGTAAATTAAAAACATTCATCAGGAGTTTGGAGACGAAGTGTTCGACGGCAGATTGAATGCACAATCAGTATCATTGCACTTCCGTTTATTAGGTAAACTTTTTTTGTATCTTGTCATATCCGCCACAATGGAGCTGTGATAGCTATAGACATCGTTGAGAAGATACATTCTACATTCTATTTCCTGAGGTCGAGCACATCCACCAGTTATGGATGTTGAAAATTCAATTACTTAGGATTTATGGTATGGCCATGATGGCATATTTATCGAGCGCGTGCTATGCTACTGTGTCTATGTGCAGGCCGCGTCAGGAAAAGAAAAGAGGAAATGACCGAGGGAAATATGAAGGGGTTGTATATATGTACGTATACATAGCTCATTCTATCATACAATTCATGTACCTTTTTTGAGCGGTACATCACAAATTAAATAGAATTTCTGAGCATTTAACTGATCATTTCAAAAATGCAGGTGCTATTCAATTTCCTTTTAATACTTTCTATCACCTTCCCCATAATTTTGCGCAGTGGCGTGTGAAAGTATTGATGGCAGAACGATTCAACATACTAAAATGAATATCCGGTTGGTACGACTGTCTTGAAATCTACTCAAAAATATAAAAAGAGTGCTGAGGTTATTTCCGTGATATTGGGAAATAAATAGAAAAATTATGTTTCATTCTGTGTACATTCCTGTACTCTGATTATGTCATATTTAATGTCTATTTCACTCCTTTATATCATATCAGTCGAGATCACATTTCAATAGAATAGGACATGACGTCAAAAAGCATGATTTACAGGAATGCGAATGGAATAGCACTAATCGTTGAATAGTGCTCGCTCGAATATCGCCCTGTTAGTTATAACCATATTGTCATTCACAGCAGCATTGCTGGCATTTTCGTACAGCAGTCTGATACTCGCGATGGCTTCCACAGCTATACAACCCATAACAATCTTCTAGATGGCTCTTGTTACTCGACCACAAGAATCACCCAGCTATATTACTCCAACAGTAAACTGAAGTATTGCTGACACGACATTATCACGTATTATTATAAAGGAGACGGGTTTAACAATCGGAAGCTATCATTTTTCAACCCACCATCATTTTGAGTACGATACCAATACATTGGAAGGGTTCATTTAATACTCGATACTATGGAGCTCGTTGAATAAAGTCACTACAATAAATATTGTCATCATCAGTTGCATGACTTTGTCACCTTGTTGGAGCGCACTTTCCGTATTGATCATGGGAATTAATGTGTATGTGTTAGATCTGTTGTACATACAAATATATTCAAACGAGGCGCGCTTGTCGCAATATATTGCTGATATAAACATCGTTTGTTGCTGTTGATAAATTACTTCTACTTTTTTTTTCTCTCCATTCATGAAAGCACCACGATGAGGAGGAAGAGAGAGGAAAAGAGCAGGAGAAACGAAAAATCACCAGCCCCGAGGTCCGCCCCAATGTGATGAAATAATCTAAGCGAATTTTTTTCTATTATGAACAGGTAATATACCAATTTTCTCTGTTTATATATACACGCGTCGACCACGATTATCAATCTCCGGTGACATTCGTTGCTGTCGAGTGTGGTTTCGTGCTCGTGAGGGAAAAGAAATTACACACGATGGTAGTTTGAAATTGCTCTGATTATATACGAGAGAATGTATCGTTTGTGTATGTATAAAATAAACCATCACTCGTTAAGCGAACCATCAATCATGACGTTCGTGTTGATAACATTGGTATTCACTGAAACCTAAATTTGTTCATTGTCGACATTCAATTTATAATTTTTATGATTGGCGTATTCTAGAGCTGTGCAGCTACTCTTAATTATTTCATATGCTGTGTGAATGTTCGATTAATCAACCGCATTAGTCGCGCATATTTCCTGAGTTCAATGTCGATTTTAATTGAAAATGATGTTATCATTTTCGCAATATGGGTAGGTATATCTAGAAATGATGTTCCAACTCTGGCAGGTATTATCTATAACCGATTAATTTTCGATGCAACATCTATGCGCTCAGAGATGCCATAAGTTTGCGGCAACATAAACAATCTCGATATAATCTTCCGTAGATTGAAATATAATCAGTAGATCAGTATCTCATTATTTTCTATCACCCTTCGATTTTCCACGTTCATGGCTACATTTTTGCTGTTCCCCGGTTCTTTATTGGAATATTATTCAGCCAATATCTTTTGAGAATTCAGAAATAACACAGGTCTGCAGTATATTAGCACAATTCTTCTATTCAATTTTCATACGTTGCATGTTTGCTTAACTAGTCATTAAGATGTTTGATAAGCACAAGATGATGCATAATACTTTACGCTGACTCCAAACTGCTGATAAACATCTTTGACGGCTTAGCTGCAATTCGCCTGAGCTATTTGACAACTCCATGGATCCGTATGCACGAATTCAAGAGTTAGCTCAAAACATTACATAGTTCGAGACGATGTAGGTAAACTTCAATGTGTGAATTAGTAAGTGTTGAATACTTCGTTTTGTCAAAATGCATTTCATCCGCGAAGAGTTAATGAAATCTCTTATGTGTGTTGATAATCAATGTACAGTAGAGGAAACGAGAAATTTCAGGTGGGAAATTTCAGTAACTGAAATTCGGTTGGATATTATAAAGGAGCCATCGAATTCATGTGCAGGTCGTCACGTACATATCAATTGATTAAATTTCTTGCAGTTGTCACTTTGTCTAGAATAACCCACACTCACATTGTATTAATCAAAGTCATATTTTTATTGGGATGAAAATAGACTAGCCAACACTGAAATTGTTATATTTGTCGGTGAGAGTCATCGAACTCTCAATTGATTAGTTTCAACGAATATTATAACGTCTGGGTTCCGCATCCATAAAATAAAATGAAAACGCAAGAGTTCTATTCATTTTCTCATCCACCTTCATCTGAAATTTCATCGACACTTACAATTCAGCATCGAAAATTGAAAAAATATTTAAAAAAGAACATGTGAGAGACGTGTGGCAAGTTTAGTCTGGGGTAACGACCGTTGATAACACGTTTGACTAGTGGTGCGCTACCATCTCTTCTATATGGGGTGTGGCAGGCCCGCGGCAACGACTAAAGAGTCAAATTCTAGACGACAAGGTGCACATACATATATCTAGTTCCCTTGAGAATGCCAAAAGGGTCGTGAAGAGATAGTAGTTGGGCTCCTCAATCCACCGCACGCTATGTGTGACAATAGTTTTTCGTCGCGCTCACTCTATATCTGTACATAATGCACCGTTGGAAAACGTCGCCGAGACGGGAATGCTCGAGCGAGCTTGAGCACGTTGCCATAGAGACTCCATAGAGCTATGTACATTGTGACATGACGCAAGAAGGAGAAAATGCGAGGGTGTAAGGGATGATGGTGGTGCTTTCGCTATAACACACTGATCTATATGTATAGCACTTGCATTTTCTCTCTTCCTCTTGGTCTTCTTCACTTTACAGTTTAATTTTATATGCCCGATTCGCCCGATCTCGGTGATAGTGTGACCGGCCCTCGACATGTCTCGCACTTAACTGTCTGGACGTAAGCGTCGCCGATTGAGATTTGCTTAGCCAATGCAAAAGTGAATTGAAATTGAATGCAATGATTATGTTATAGAGCGATTTCAATCTCGACAGCTTTTCCACAGTGGTACTTGTACTTTCCACTCTTAGTGGATATGACAATTTTTTGAATGCAATGAGGAGGGTGATAGCGCACTCATAGATATAAACACTTATGTATATTGGCAATAGTTATGGATATTTGAGCATCATATTTACATTTCTAATGTCGTCCATGACGAAAGAGCGCAAATCGAAGATGAAATCAAATGAATTGACAGAATGTGCTGTTTTCTGTGTGACGTCGGGTCGACGTTTTTAACTAATATTAAAATGATAATCAAATAAAAACTAATTATTGATTTTAATTCGAACTCGTGAGATAGTAAGTAACATATAGCGTTACCCCGCATCGCACTGCCCCGATCGCCAAAAAGATTCGCATTGCATTGGAATGCTCGCTCCGTCTTATCAAACTGGTCGAACAATAGACGATTCGCGTTACATCTTGCACTCCCTTGCACCTACGAACTTGTTAATTTTTGTGGAAGGGATTTCGCCAACCAAATTCTACTCCTTGGTCAATTAGTCAGTCCAGAAATAATCGTCTTAACGCACAGACGTACAAGCATCATAGTAAAAATCATAAAAGAATTGACAACTAATCAGACGTGCAATTTTAACGTCAGTAATATATTCACAATAATTCGTAATTGTGTAGTGATAAAATCGTGACTGTTGTCAATTGAACGAAAGTCGTTTTAATTATTTCTTTCCGTCAAATCAATAAATAAAAGGTGTTCTCTTCAAACTGTGATTTGTGAATAATTAATTGTTGACACCAATATCACATTTTCACGAATATTTATCCGCAATTTGGAGGAGTATCGAGATCACATTTGGACAACCCAATTTTTCTATTCGGATAACATTTTTGTTTAGCTCAATCGTAAGTATTTTCCTTTATTTATTTTCTATTGTTTATTTCAATTCAAACAAGTGGTTCAATCTTTCTAGTCGGAAACTTCAACCTTCTGAATTTGAGAATTTCAATCCCTTCTGATTTAAGAATTTTAATTTAGTTCGCGAAATTCAATTCATAACGTGAATTAAATTCAAACCATCTCTGATATATTAATTATAAATCTTTGAATCGACTTCTACCCAATTAAGTAAATAGTTTGATTTCATCTGAATCAACCCATGGGTGTGCACAACTTCTTATCCCATCCCATGCTATTAATCTTAGATTAGGCATAAAAAGGGAAAAATATCAAAGTCCGACGTGACGTCTGCATCAACACAAAGACAAGAAATGATGAAAAGGATAATAATACCAATGATAATTCATGGAGCGTTTTGAATAGATGCAATGCAAAGAGAAGCAATGCACGGTTATGGCATGAAAGTCAACGCAAGTTCACGAAGCTACTTAGGGTTTTTCGTGACGTATACGCTCTCTACTGCTTACTACAGCGTTGAATATATGCATATATCACATGAAAATGTATAGAATAATTTCGCACATCTATGTATGTCACGTGTGAGTGAATGAAGTATGAGATATCACATAAGTAGGTATATATGAACGCAATACATCCACAACAGTTCTGAAAATTACTACATATCCTATATAAACTTGAGCAAATGAAACCGTCCAACAAACTCAGACACTCTGTTCTATTGGGTTTCGTATAAATGGTGTGAATAACTCATGTGCTTTGAATTCTTGGTCTGGAGAGCCATGGAATTACTATTAATCGTGCAGAAATTACACGCCGTAAATATCTGGATGTTTCTTCGATTCGACATTTGGTGCGGTTGATGAGTTGTTGCACATAATGTTGGCGAGCCGAATGTGAACTAGACTTGAATTTGTCTTCATCAGATGTACCTCAGAATGAAATCATGAATCTGTTCATTCACTCCTTATCTCCCTTAATTTAACAGAATTATCAACCCTCGACCTGTGATTTAGTGCTGGCCGTGTCCGGACTAGAGAGTCAAATCCTTATTGTTGAGATAATGATGGTCAGAAGCCCAACGAGAATTACCGAGTCTGGATAATCCAGGCTAGTGCTGCTCGGGAATGGGTGATGCCCAATCAACTCCTGACACAAGTGTCGTAGTATTCGATGGTAATAACCGAAATGAATTCGTGTAACATCGGCAATCTATTGATTCTCTTGAATGTTCTCATGGAATATCTCAATCTAGATGGATGATAATTGACAGAAGAAAAAGTGTAATCAATTAGTAGCGTTCAAGCCATTGCTATTGAATATTTCTCTATGTCTTTCTGATATTCAAAGTCTCGTTGATTGGTTGGTCGGAAATTCACGCTAATACAATTACCGCTATCACAATCGACGCACACATATGAACGAAAAATAATGAATATGGTACTTTCACGTGACTGAAATATGTTACACTACTGGAACACATATTCCGCGGATAAATTGGAACGGTGCACTCATGTACGAATGGACTATCGATTTCATTTCGATGTTTGATGAACAGCCAATGATATCGAATTATTCCTCTCGACAATTCAATCTCTACATATGACATTCTACCCAATTACGGATTACTCACACGGAAGACGTGTGTATGTAGCATATGAATCAACGTATAAAGATTTCACATTGAAGTACCATTCGGTGGTGGTGAGCAGCTGCAGTGCCACGATACGCAAACTTATTTCCCAGCAGAAACTCTCTCGCCAACTTTAGAAGATGCCTAGCAATCGTAAGATGGCAAGTATGTACATATTCGCATAGCGGATTATCTGCGCTCCCATATTATTTCCATATATTGTACATATTATGTCAGTGTATGTTCAAATATGTATTTATCGATATATTTATATATATACAGTGTACATAGTGCGTTACGGACTTGGAGTCTTTTGTGGAGGTCAGGTGTAGTCAAGAATCCGGTGGAAACCCAAGGTACTACAACATGTCGTTTCACAACACATAACACAATTCAAGTATTCCGCATGTGTAAAGAATTCATTATGTCAACTCAATTTTTATCCGCACACCATATTTAAAAACATAATTTCGTTGTCAATTGGAAAATCCTCTTTTTTCTCGTGAGTGTACAATTGCATGAATCCAGTTGAGGTGTGAATACATAGACTCGTATATACATATTATAGCAGCATGTATCTATGGTAATCTCGTTGTTGCGAGAAAAGCTATCTTTTTAATAGTCTGTCGTCGCTACCGCTTGCAATTCGTCAAAGCGAGCAATCGAATATCCTTCGGATCGATTATGCGCGTCGAAACGCGATACGCGCATTTATCGAGCCGCGAGTGAAATGTGTACCCCTGCGGCCACATTCGTGGTTCACTTTACAATTCGAATTTAGTGCGAGGGTATTCGTGTATGTTATATACTTTGACTTACACATACCACAGTATATATGGATGTTTATACAATAGTACGAGTGGGTTGTACAGACCTATGGGCGGAAGTGAGCGACAGTATTATGTCCTACGTTACCAAATCATCGATCAATACGCCGAGCTCACTACGAAAAAGTTTCTTTTTCATCAACAATTGAGTTTTCTTATTTTTCAATACATTCTTTTGACAGTTGCATGATTATGTGTACTATTGCAAGCATTAATTTATTATGAAGTTCGGATGAAATAAATCTATTTAATGACGATTTGATTCCCTTAAAAACAGAATTGCACGTTCACAGATTGTAATCCTTTGATTTGTACGTTAGCCACTCATCCATGATAAATAATGGATCAAATGATAAATCACAGATACTGATGAAAATGGCCCGTAATTATCGTTAGGCGCATCTACGACTGGCGCAATCCTGCTGTTGCGTATCGATAATCACAGCAACGATATATCGAATGACTGTGCCTTGCATGACTATCTGTTTAGTCGCAATAGTGGTTTGCATAGCTACTGCTTCTCCAGTATTTTGGATAGTTGAACAGTGTTTCACATTGTACAGCCGTGGAAACATTCATTCTGAAAACATAGTGAAATATTCATAATTAATATTTTATAATTGACGGCTTGTGTACAGGGATTATTGTACAAATGATCCACCTATAGTTTCCGTTCTCCAGCAATGTTTGTGGATTACTCAGCAATTTATTCGTTGATGCAATCTAATGCTTATTAATTTCCGTAGCACGTTCGGACATTGCTTGTAATTCTACTAGAATTGATAATTATTGGGTCGACTACCTGACCGAAAAATAAAAGAACCTCTGCATTTTCCCCCGAAGTATTCAGTTGAAAAAATGTCAAGAATTCCTGTGTATTTCATTTCCCATTTCACCGTATTAATATTGAGAATCACAACGGGAAATTAATACGATGCTCGGATGATGGAATGGATGCGGAATTCTGTGAATTATTATACCGAAGGCATTGTTTTGAAAACATCGATTTTCGAAGATGAACATTCCTGCCTCTGTTTTTGCTCCCCTATGAGCGAGAACGGATTACGAGGATTTTTTTTTCTGGGGTCAAAGCGATTGTGTATCGAAGGATGGTGTGTGTTTCCGAGTGTACTTGAGAGGAACGCGTGAGCGTCAAATACTATTCGGTGTTTTCATTTAAATCAGGTAATTTTGTTGTTTTCAATATATTTTTTCCAACCCATATACATTAGTATACCATTAAAGTTTATATTCAATTCAGAATCGCGTCCTGTACGTCCCCTCTATAGACAAAGCAATGCGGCTTTTCTCATTCCCCAGTGGATTTAATCAGTAACGACAGTGAAAGAACGAGAGATAACATATACGGAAGGTATGCATATAAATAGCGTCGGTTTAAAAATTCCCGTACAACGGCTATGAAAATTCAATGATGACGGAAGAATGAAATAGACTTGAGTGTTCAACTTTGATCGATTCAGTTAGAGTTCCACCTGTGTAACTTCCTTTTCATATTCTTTCAAATCATTTTCAGAAGTCACTCCGCAACTTTTCATATTCACAAATGAAAAAAGTGCCCTCAAATAAATATTGAAGTATTATAACTTGTGTGCGAATTCGTTGTGCGTTACAAGAACAAGAGTGAGTAAATGACAAAAAATATTTATTTAGGAAATTCGAGATAAGAGTGATTCTACGAAGAATCTGCCCCACGTTTTTCTTCGTTTTCATGACACCCTCGAGCTATATATACACATCTTCGTGTGTATGAATTTGTATTTGTATACGTATGGTGAAATGTGTATATGTATATAGATGAGAACACAAACAAACACGTACAGAGAATTGATATAAGAACACTATAGTAAGCGAGTAAGAGAGCGGAGCATGCGCCAAACAAATGGCGAAGCCGTGCATTGCCTCGCACTCAGTCAAACTCCGAGTTTCAGTTGGGGTGAGTTCGCGTTTCGGCTCCTCTCTGCCGGCGTGCTTCGTACAAATCGTCTTGTATTTAACTTACAGACGTAAATAAATTCAATTATTACGTGTGAATCTGTTCGTTATATTCTTGTGTTCTTATTTTTTTCTACTAATTCACGATATAAAAACGACGGTCTTATTCTTCATATAGCGAGTGTTTTGTTATCCTTTATTTCGACTTCTATCAGATACGGCAATTAAAATGATAAATATTTGCGAATAACTCACGTGCGATTAAACAAGTGTGCATAAAAATCATTCCATTCGCGTGTGTATTAAATCATGAATGAGTGATAAGTGCGATGGACGTTGCAGATATCTAGTGTGGATTGTGCTACTATTTCAAAGATATGGGAAATCATGTAGTGATGCCACTACTGGACTAAAAGGATCGCATTGAAGTATTTTTTAGCAGGTACAGTAGGCTTATTCGCATACAATTTGCCTTTTCAATCTTTCCATACAATTCCAGAGTATATTCATCAACGGAAAATGTAAAAGTCTCACCTGAGTTATATACAGTGGGGTCAATTTTTGTTTTTTTTTCTCATGTTTCATCAAATATACGAATACAAACTTTGAAAGATCAATCCTCTGCAATTTTTGCGCTATCGAACACCTTGACACACAGCCTTGAGCGCGCGATGAAGCTGTGCACGAGGAAATGCTGACTCTCGTAATTGAAAAAGCGGAAAACGGCTTCGCATTCGCAACAGTAACGAAGTATATTTCTACTGAGAATATTGATTGTCAAATGAATATGCAATTTCATATCGGAAATTGATGTTAGTTGAATACATTGATTATATTCGAGATCACTGAAGGAAGTAGAAGCCAAACTCACCCTGCATGCTGTCATAGTGAGTGTCCTATCCAATACGTGACACATATTATCTTGATACGGTCAGGAAATTTGACGCAGGTCCAGTCTTCAATGGAGATTGTCGATGTTTTATATTACTTAGGATGAATCCCAATAAAATTCCGATTTGAATGCCAATAGCTTGACTTTCCGTGAGGTGTTTGCATGTAAAGATCAAATTTCACTGCTCTCCCTGAACTGATATGTTATCATATACTGTACATGAAGAAGGAAAAAAACATACAATAGAATGATTAATAGACGAGGCAGTGTACATGGGCTCCAGCAATTAAATTCTCGCAACTATTTTTATCCATTTTCTCCCTAAGCTCTTTCTTTTTCACTCGTTAACACCGAAAAGTCCCTCACATTTTTACGATGCTCATTAACATTCTAATGTCTTCGTAATTGTCGCGCCTAAGTCCACCAATTTTCACCATGAAAATTATGTCAGTCGGGTGTCCTCTGAATCACCCCCACATCACCTGCCCCAACTCTCTCTTCTAGTCCCTTTATTGTCACGCAGTCTCAGTTCTCGTGTGTCACGGGACTCGGCCGAAACCGTGCCATGCATTCTAAGCGCTAATTATTTAAAACCCCGGTGTCGTTACAAGGTATCACGAATTAATTTCGACTGTCCATCGAGCTCGTATGCTCGGCTCGTATTATCATCGTTCTCCCTCTGCTTTTTACAGGTGGATTAATATATCCGACTGGTGGTTCATCTGCTACTTATATTTAATGCACGTAATTAATTCGCAAAAAGTCTGTGAACAATTTTAATCCCTGAATATTATATAGAAAATAAATTATCGAATTGCAGTAATTTTAGATTCGGTGGCATGCATAGTAATTTTCAGTCATGAATTTTTCTAAAGTTAACACATAATCAATTCTGTGCGGATTATCAATAATCTTTGAGGACTCGTTGCCAACAGAGAATCTCCCAAAAATTTATTTCACACTAAAAGATTTGTATCGGAAAATAGTGCCGAGACATATTGTTGTGATGAATATCACTGGACGTGCACCATACGTCGCATGAAAATGTGATGACATATGGGAAATTTGCTTCGCTCGCAATTTGTGGAACTCCTGACCCCATTTTTGTACAATCCAGTGATTTACTATAATCGTCATTGTATTAACAACTTCACTTGGTAGCTCATGTCTTTTGGTGTTCACAACGAGTATCGGATAAAGTTTTGTGTGTGGAGAAATTAAACCATAGAGTACGAACAATCAATTATTAGTTGATTTTGCAAGAAAATTCATCAAACCCTGTGCAGAGATAGAAATTTAGAGAACAACACTAGCAATGCGCGATGTATATAATCGACATTTACATTTCAAAGTTTAATATTCGTTCTACCTTCATAATTTTCACATAATTTCACTGACGCATTAAGACGTTTCCGTCCAACTTACGGTCGATCACCGTTGAAATTAACTTTTCAAGCTACGAATATAGCGCGTACTTCACCGTTCGATTCATGTTCTATATTTTCATTTTATCTGATTCATACCGCTGTTACACCATATTTGAAATATTACTTGTGATTTTTTTTCGCGCTATCTACATTTATCTCTATTCCGGTTATTTGCCCCATCGTATTCCAGAGGATTAATAGTACGTTACGAAATTTGTCGTAATCCACTACACTGTGGATAGATCAAGCTTATAAAGATTAAATTCTCTTCAACCGCACGTTGTTCACTCCATCCCATGCTCCATTATTCTTCACTCGCTGTTGTAAGATGCATATTGGGAAGATAACGACTGTTACTTTACTCTTTGCCACTTCATCTTTGCATACATTTAGCGATAATTTCCAGGGAATATATAATTCGAGCACTACACATGCGGCCAATTATAATTATAACATGATGTAAAACATGTTGAATAATTAGTGTTCCGAGCATTTATCCAAAAAAGATTGTGACTGATGAAAAAATGAATCGTACATTTTCAGATTGTGATCAATGCCATGCTTTGGTATTCCAGGAGTATATTCTTGATATTTTCGCTTATCTGTCGATAGCTCTATCTTTCTCGATGGAACACTCGTTACCATCTCGATTGCTTTCTATCTCTCAAGAGAGCTGTAACTCTACTCAATAAAAAAACAAGTGCTCGAAGCGAACTGGCACATGATAGAAGACGATAAGATGTCGAGAACAAATAGATATCTGCATTTTTCATTAATTCCGTGAAGAATTTTGCACTCTTTATCGATAACTTGCGGGTACACCAACATCATTGTCGAATCTGCATATCCAATTTGTTCACGTCCTATGGATTCATGGATGATTTAACGATTATCATCATCAATATCATAATAACTCTGAATATTAATTTTTCGATTAGATAATGGAATAATATCCCAACGAGGCTTCACGCGTTGCCTACATAATATCGATTTTTGGAGAAAGCAAGGGGGGAGTGAAAACCGTGCCGGATGGGAGATTGTGCACGAATTTTCGTAAACGAACGGAATTCCACCCTCCCAACATGAGAATAAAGGGGTGGCAGCAATGGTGGTGAAACAACAAGCACCACGACAGCGACATTAATCTCATCGGCGCGGCGTATGCGGTGATTATGGCCAGTCGCGCTTGCACACGTCCAACCCCAATACTCATAGGCGCGCAGAGTGTCGCGCGGAGTGGTATAGGCCGTACTTTCCTCCGACCTCTCGCCTCTTGTTGCCTTGTCCCTTTAGTGGCGCGGGAACAGTGGGGTGTTTTACGTAGCAACGTTGAGGGTGGATAAAGTGCCACGGATGTGCAGGTGTACGTTCCAAACATACATGAATACACATACAAATGTGCATAGACATACAGGGTGTCTTAAATTTTGCATCTGTATGCATTTAGTTCTGTCTTTGCACTCTTTCCCCAGCGTATTTACAAGTTGTAAATGGGAAAAGCAAAATTAAATAAGCACTGTGTCCCAAGGGGTCTCCATTCGCGTAATCAGAACAATGGGATAATCAGACGGAAGAAAATGATTATGTGAGTGAGTCCAGTTTGTATTATTCGTTTGTTAATTGTCGACGTAGGTCATGTATTATGTACGTGCTGCATTCCTTATGTACTACATGAGATTATTGAATTCGAAAGCAAACATACATCTAACGTGTGGTGAATTTTAGGACACATTGTATACACATGTATTGTTCATACGAATGTATATGTGCGCTTTTGCCATAGTGACAAACACCAGTGTTGAATGCTTGTGGAACGCCACACTCACTCTATGTATCGTTATATATATATATGCATAGCATATAGCTCTTTACTCTTCGTGTTCTCATGTGATTACATATCCGAGTGCGACGAATGAGGAACGGGTTTATATACCCACAAACAGTTTCGGCAATGCCGACTACACGCATCTGCATATTACTTCCTATATTTCTCTCTCTCTCTCTCTCTCTCTCTCTCTCTCTCTCTCTCTCTCTCACTCACTCACTCACTCACTCACTCACTCACTCACTTCACCATATATGTAGGTATATATACAGAAATACATAGTTTCTCCATAGGACTCTGGTGTCCACCGTTAGCGTCATGTGTCTTCTCTTTTTGCATGTTTGATTATCAGTTGAGTACATTAATAATGCAAACGTGATGAGTTTTTTCATTATTCACATTGTTACATAATTTCTACATTTTATTATTCCCCAGTATGTACTTGTATTGTGCGGCTATTCATGTTTTTCATCAACGTACTCAATAATGCTCATTCAATTTGGCCATTTCGAATTTTCATCCGCCTGAATGTTACTCAATTGTTTCATCTAATATGAACCATTTATATCTTGATTGTAGAATGAATATTCATTATGAGGCGTATGAGTATAAAGATAGTTTGTAGGAAAAATTCAATTTGATGAGATGGATGAGCTTTTTTTTCACTATATTTGAGATCAAAGACGGAATTGAGAGTCTGAATGTTTTGACCACTGAATCAATCGATGCGCGTTATTGGGTTCACACATCATTAGCAGGAAACAATTTGATTCGGATGAAATTCGACATGAATGAATTCTGAATATTAAAATCACGTGATAAATTCGAATTGTTGAATGGTGAAAATCTACAGACAAAAGCTCACACGGGAATCTTTAATGATGGCTTTAAGTTTGTACACATACCTATCGATCTGGCCTTATAGAATGTCGTTGCCTTGTCACCACCGGGGTCTAATTTCATCCTTCTGTGGAATTGGGATGATCCATCATATTGTGATAGAATACCGACCTACCATACAATCCATATATGAAAGCTCCAGAATGGTTGTCATATACATTCTCCTATGTTGGAAGATATAGGTTTGTGGGTATATTGCACATAGATCTATTGTGTGCGATGTACGTGCCTAACCCTCATACTCCCATCATCCGATCATGGATTGCAATTACAGCCGATGCCCCAATTGGCACAATACTATTTGTGGCTCTTCATTTTTTTTCCAGAACAAACCGAAGATTGTTCAGCTATTCAATTCGAAATTTCTTTCTCTATGGTTATTCATCATGAATATCAGATTATATTTATTTAAATGAATACTTGGCACATATATTACATGCAAATTTGTTATAAATGATGCGATAAAAATATAAATGATGTCGATGTGTATTTGCCGAGGCGTGAGGTCACGATAAACCTCTCGCAAGTCTACCACGAGGATTGAACGAACCGAAGCATGGCAGAGGCTTGATGTCAAGGCGGATTGGATAATGTAAAGTGGAAGAGCGAGAGGCTTCACAGGGCGTGCGATGGCGAGGAGACGGTTGGCTTGACGTGGGCGGCAAATTCTAGATGGAACACGTTTACAGTCTGAACGTATAAAGCAACGAAGGAGAGAGTGAAACAGGAATAATGGCAAGGAAGATATAGAAGGTGGCGCTATATGGATATAGACGTGTCTCCGGAAACTGCCGACCGGAAATGATAGGGTTGATGCATGAGCATGGATTTGATACAGTGCAGGTATACGATGCTGTCGGACTGCTCTGTCCCTCTTTTATAGCTCAGTCTCACACGTCATGCAATGTCACGCCACATATCCTTGCTATACATAATTGTGGATAAATTCTCAAGTGACTTTGAAGTGTATATGAAACATCTCCATCACAAACTAATCACCACAATGTTTTATAATGAATGCATATAAATGGTAGTTTAATAAAATCCGTCGATCTCCACAACGCCTTGCATTGCTTGCACGCAACGAATCGTTTATTCAAATGACTGACTGGAGCTAACTGTACGAGTTGCTTCGTGGGCAAAAATATCATGAGACCGGCTTCTATGTGTTTATTCATGTATATATACTCATACACATTTATGCATACTCCGTCTGACCATACACTCACTACATCCACTTTCCCTACATATCTAAAGAAGAAAGAAAATCCACAAGCACGAGCAGCGTGTTCTCATCACTAATGTTATTGTTTCCCATTGAGTGCCCACGTAACATATAACCAAGAGAATTATTTACACTTGCATGAGCACATCTATATGTATATATGGAGATTTTAGTTTATCAAAGCTCTTTTATATTTTATGTGGATGTAGAAAACTTTGTGGAGTGTTAGGAAATGAAGAGATATTGCATCAGTTATTTTGAAATTCGTATACTCTCCGACTGTGTTTCTACATCCATGAGCTTGTTAAATTTTTTTCCACAGTCTTTTGGACAGTTCCATCCTATCAAATCCCGAATATACTCTTGTTGTTTTTTTATGTTACGACAAATATCCAACCTTTCATTCTTATGGAATTGCGTCCATACTCAGTGCAAACCAATCGTAATTCTATTGGCTTTGTGAAAATGACAACTTTTATCTTTTTCAATGGTTTGTTCTACATGACACGTTTCTGTGCTAAAGAGATACTTTGTGCTAGTGGGCATTCATTGACATAAATTCATTTTGAGAATCTGAATCCGACACGTAAATTATATGACATACATTGACGTTTTACATGAAACCGGAGTTGAGACTTCCTCAAATGTGTTACATCATGAAATTTAATACAAAGTTGATACGTAGTTTCTCTATGTCGGTCTAACTGACTTCCAACACATCCTCATTACAATTACTTCATTGTTTCATGTCAAATAAGAATACGAATTTAAATGTAGAATATCTTTGTGTTTATTCAAATCCTTTCTCATTCGTGCAAATGTCACAAACAGTGTAAATGAAAATGTATGATACTCGCGTCTATACTCTGTACATTTCATGTCACTCTTACTGTCCTCCTCTGAGTGTACATGGCCAAAGCATTCAAAACGCAACGAGGACAAAGCAACTAGTAAAAGATAGAGGGGTGGTCGCGATGGTAACAACAACGACGAAGATGACATCGAAGTAAACGGAGCCGAGAAGATGAGACAGCGAGAGAAATAGCAAAGCGTTTGGAGAGCCACTAGAGTACGGTCTGAAACCCTTTCCTTGTTTCATTCCCCTCTTAGTGTTCAAGCGCGCAGTCGAGGTTGTATTGTTTGAGTTGTCACAATGGCGAAACAAAACCTCAACCGACGAGAATTCGAACTCCTCCATACTCGATAGCACCCCCTTGTCCTCCTCGTCTTCGACATCGCCATCCTTGTCATGCGTGCATATTCTCAGTTTGTCGTTGAAGTTACCAATACTCTCATTCAACTAAGCTGGAAATAATCTGGACACGCGTATGCATATGAGGCATTCCACGCCAAATTGGACGGTTTCAAGAAAATTTTTTTTTGAATCCTTCAATTTTTTGATATTTTTTAGTACTCCTCAAATGACGAATCCTAATGTTTTGTAGGAGAAAAAAATTCTTTCAAATTTTGAAAAATCAAAAAAAAATAGTAGCCATGGATGTCCCATGACCGAAACCACCTGAAAAGTTGTGGAATGGATGGTAGTTTGTTGGCACAAATTTTCAAGAAAATCAAAATATGCATGATTTTCAGAAAACGGCTTTGAAGTTTATAAACTCGAAAATCACATGAAAAAATTATTGTAATTAATTATTTGTATTTTTTTTCGAAAATTCATGGAAAAACGAAACTTTTTTACCTTATAAGTTTTTTGATTTGATCCACTTGTTAAACAGTTAAAGGCAAAAAACCATCAAAAAAGCGGTTTTTTCAAAAATTTGATATGTTTCGAACCCGTGATCAAAAAAATCCCAAAATTCACTGAGAAGGCTCATTTGAGGAGTACTAAAAAATATCACAAAATTGAGGGATTCAAGAAAAATTTTTTTGAAACCGTCCGATTTGGCGTGGAATGCCCCATATGCTTCTGGGATTTTCCCTTTCGGATAGTTTTTATCAGTGTTTCGCTATTTAATTTTTATCAACGGAGAAATAAGATAGTTTTGTGACAAATACCTTTCCGAAGGGTGTCATGATGGATAGTTTCTGTGTCTATTGAATTTAAAAATCAAAGTCTGTTGAGTCCCATCTAATTTTTACATGTATGAATTGCAATATCCGATGAATTTTGAGAGTGTAAATTCCATCAACACAAAACAAATTCGGTCCTATACCTTTTTATGTTTTCCAACTTAGTTATTCTCTTTCTAATATTTGTATACGACCTTGGTCCCTCTTCTCAATGGCTCCTTCTTACAACTGAATATTTCATCAACGTATACATGTAAATACATTGATATTGAGGTATGTGACGAGTCAACCTATTGTTGGATGTCGTATGGATATTGGATACCAAACTTTCACCGCATTACATGTATACATGCATCCCTATTCGTTTGAATGAATTGATGAATATATGAAGAGTGCTAGATATTTAATCAGTGTCTGATAATCTGCAATTTACATCAGACCTTACTGGAAGTACTGCGATGACTGGAAAATACAGAAGATAGAGGTGTCATTGCGGATTGGGTGTTCAGATACGGCCGAAGAACTGGCAGCGAGACAATCGATCTTGTTTCGAGATTATATTATGTATCGCAGTTGAGCACTCTCGTTTACTACAACATTATACCCTCGCGTATTCCGTATTTTGTCTCGACTATACACTCGTACACAGCAACAAGCTCATTTTGGTATCGCGATTGCCATGAGCTGCTGTCACTTTCGAATGAAGAGTCGCCACAGAATGGGATATGTTGTACGATCACTGCATTAGCAATGCCTCCAACCTAAATATGCCAACTTATCATAGTGAATGTCTACTATAAATTTTTGTGGTATCGTGTGCATACAGGGTGGGGCGTTTCATCCCTCATTGCCGGTTATGAGCATCGTTCAAACTCTGCTGTCAAGAATCTGTACTCTAATTTTCTTCGTCTTTTAGCGGATACGATTTTTTTCGTGAAGTATCCGATTAGATGAAATAATAACTCATTATAACTGATAATTAATTCTACAAACTGTAATTAGTATTAAACTTTCTAGAATGGTGAAGTCTCATTTGGAAATGTTGGGAGTTCATTGAAATTTCGTGAAAGTTATTTTTTTATCGGATTTCTCCACGTTAAGCTTCTTATAACCCTGACTATATTGTGTTTGAGAGGGCAGAAACTCTGGGGCGTACTTTATTATACAATAAAAAGAGTATAGTCATTATAACGATTGAAAGTATTGCTGAAAGGAGATGGTACGGACGACAATACATATTGTTGCACGAGCGATATTAGATGGTCATATTGACTGTCTTCAAGTTTATCGGAGAGCATTGTAAGGAGAACCATATTGTTCAGTTATGTTGTAGCGTCGTTGTACAAATATTTCCACGGAGTATGACCAGCTCTGTACTACAGATTGTCTGCCGCATTGACTGCTTCCTAACAACAGAAACCAAGAACCTACTACGCAAGTAATCACTTTGATTGAGCATCAAGTCTTTAGGATTATTTCCGACAGACGGGCGGTTAGAACTCGTCTTCTTGTAAAATGAGAAGCAGAATTTGCTACTAATCGTTATTTGAACGATACTCCACAAAAAAAAAAGAATATTTTAACGCTTTGATATGGAATCATCATGAACAATAAAATGTTTTGTGAGCACTTTGTTGATACATTAATCAACCACTAGCGTGATATTTTTTTTTTCCAGTTGACGGTATGCGTCTGTATCTCCTGAAATTCCCGTGGGACATGGCGTAAAATTACTTTTGAGCCGTATTACTAGAATTTTCCGGATTTTATTGGCGCCCGTGTGCACATGTGTTCTATATATATACATACTGCTCACTCTTGCAATAGAGGCGAAACGCGGAGCTGACGTCGCGATAAATTGGGCGTTAAAAATTTAATTGCTATTTTCTGCGGCGTTTCCTGCGCACTTGGCTCAGGACTTTCCATGCTATGGATCACTTTGGTGAGATTTATGACAGTATTACCTCCTATTAGTCAGTGTGTCATACCGTGACTCACCACCCAGTTTGTTTCTGGATCGCTGTCATTCCATTAGCCACATCTCTTGAATATTGTAAGAGTCAAAATATGAGACAGAGGTTTAAATATGCTGATAGCTTTATTGCACACTACATAAAAATTTTAGGAAATGAGAATGTTAGTATTTACTGCGACAGTATGGCAGTAACTTCTTCATGTGAAAGGGTCAGATGATGCGGGTGTAATGATTCGAAATCTTAAAGTTGGAGATATAATATGAATATATTGAACTGGTGTATGTTTCTAGGACGACGAATATGCGAATGGAAAGGTTGGGTTTATATGTCATGTACACTTATCTTTCCTTGGGGTTTTCGTATTCCATGCGACAAACCGATTCGTCATGCCGTCAGTATTCTCTGTTAGGAGAAGTTGCATCAAACTATTCTCTATCCGTTTTGTCGCTGGTAACATACTGAGTGATAAATTATTAAATTTCATTCTAGAATAAAATCAGATTATTTCAATTAAATCATGTCAATTCTCATGTTCAAAATCGAAATTTTTAAATACACGCAGATATTTTTATAATCACGAAAAGAAAATACTCGATGCAGATAATAAAAAATGACTTTCATTATATTGGACAGATTTGATCATCATGAACAATTCCGTTTATCCGTGACATATCAATATCATTTCTAGAGAAAAAATATGACGCATTAATGATTTATTGAACTCTTGTGTTCACACGCCATGTTACTCCCATTGTTTCCCTCAGAAGAAAAATGTCCTCGATAACACGAACACCAATCCCAGCGGACGATAACTATACAGATAGGGGTTCTCGCGGAGATAACAACGGGGAGAAATTGGCAGAATGCGCATGGGAATATACAGGATAGAGGAAAAGTTGTGCATGATTTTGAAAAGTGTTGATATAAAATCAAGTTGTCAAACACGCGTGTATAAAGAGACACATCTCAGCTCCATGTATATTTTTCCAAACTCTCGTTTGTGCGCTCCTCCACCCTCCATCATCCTACCACTACGTCGTAAATCTCTTAAAAGTTCCGCGGAGGATTATTTTATCGGTGCGATCCGTTTACCTTGCCCATTTCCCCAGAGAGTGCTCATTCAAGAGCGCCTATATATAGTGACATCTTCCACCCTCCCTAACTCTAACTTTTATATTTTTTATATCCATTATTCATTCGAATTGTCACTTTTACAGCAAATCCAAGTATGTTATTTCAATACACGTACGTGTGTTATTCTGTTTCATCCAATTTTTTACGCTTCCATGGTTACGATGCTTACTCATACAACATTTTTGATCGTTTGATGTATGAATACAACCAATAAGGCACGTGTGTGATTCGAATCAGCTAATTAGAAGGAACTCATAGAACCAATTCATCACGATCACGCCGATTTTCGGCACAACAATTTTATTTCAATTTGTTGATTCTATGATAAATCTCTTTCAAATGAATGCGATGTTTTTCTTGCCTGAAGCCGAACTGACAAAAAATACATTGCACTCAAATGATTTTTTTATACATGTCAGGAGATTACCGCTACGTAAAATGCTTCGATTCACGTGAATGATGAAAAATAGTGAGGAGATTAAAATGGGCTCTCCAATCAAGTGCGAGAGCGGATGGGGCATTCACCCTTCATTCTCTTCACCAATGGCGAAAGGATGGGGAGCAGAGTCAACGGAGAGTGGAATGTAATTAGTTGGTGGCGTAATCTGTGTTCCGGTCGCAATGTATGTAACGATTTTCGGGCGTTAACGACCAGCCATCATGCTCGTTTGGTTATTCTCTCTTCCTCTCACTCTTTACATCCTCGTGCCCTCCCATGCTTCGTTTTGCACGGGGCTTCCTAGAGGGACTCCGTAAATCGGGACTGAACGATCCGTTGTTTACTGGCAGAGTGTTATGTGTACAGGCGCTAACGAGCTTTCGGCCAGTACTGTGCATTGAAATATGTTTGTACATTTCGTATACATGAATCCACATGCATATATACATGATTGAATATGAATATAATACATTCATTCTTTTATCTATGCAGAATGCAGCAGCTATACAGCGTTTCTCACCAGTGTTTCATATCCGGCGCTAACAAAAAAAACAAAGTCTCGCAATAGATAATGCATTTGTGAAAGAACTTAATCAATAATTAATGACGGTAGTGTATCATACCAGCATGTAAAATTTTCTAATGTGGAAAAATAATGATGCAGACTATGGTGTTGAATTTGCTCAAAGTTCAATGATGGTAAACGTCCTGTCATTCACCACATACACACGCATACTCGTATTACTCCCATCCAAATCACAATGTATTCTATATTCGTCATTGATAAATCTGTCTGTTGGAGTATAGAAGCGACGCAACATCAGTCTCTACAATAGGCATTGAACGAGATATGCGCCGGATGTATCAATAAACTGATTAGTTCATCTGTTCGCTTATCACGATTTCCCCAATGGAATGACACGTTTTTTTTCCTCTCCCCACAGCTTTCATCCCTTGGAACGGCAGCATGCGTAGTTGAGTTTGGATACAAGCACATATACCATTATTACAATACCACTCATAATTTCTTTCTATTCCGTCGGTTGGTGTAGCAAAAAGACCTCTTTTGCTGCCAGCATGTCAACGTACTTTATACTTCACACCTTCTTTCTTATTCTCCGCTGCCGTTGTATAATCTACCTTACGCCAGAGCCACCTGTGCTAGTATACATGTGTGAAGCGTGTGTGTATGACACAAAGTCCTACATTTATATACACGTCGACTGGTTGCTGAGAGTTGAAAATGGTGGTGGGACGGGATTGGGGAAAAGGTCCATTACCATCCTGTAAATCACACCCGTTACGTTTTTAGGACGATCGTAACTTGAGGCGTCTGATGTTTTTGGCCTCATTAGTAGCTGTCTCTAGCTATGGTATATTCGCACACGAGCATCGCTAGCGCGATAGTCCACGGTCGTCGCAACAAAGGCGCCGGCGGGGGCGCGAGATGGCTTTGTTGAGAATGAGAGAGACAACCGGGGAGGAAGTAAAGGGTGGTTACAGTGGCTGCGATTAATATTCCTCGGTTCTACCGCCGAGTTTCGTGTCGACGACGCGAGGCTCTGTCATGTGGCTTTCTCTCCTCTGTATTCTCTCTATATATCTATCTATTGTATGTGCAGTATATATGTGTACACTGAAGAGATAAATGTACATGCATCGGAACGCGTGAGTGCGATTTGCCGCACAGTATGAAGAATCCTCTCCTCTATTATATTTCGATATTTGTATTCTACTAATATTACGTCAGATCAGTGTGGAGTGTACTATATTGCTCTCCGTGTCCTCTCAATTCTTTTTCTGTTTGCCTCGATTACTATCATAGTTCTATATGTATGCATGTACAGAAAAGGGGAATGTCTGTCAATGGTGAAAAATGAGCAATTTGACGATCTATATTGAACATAAATAAGGAATCGAGCTGAACGAACTTTTGTACTTGTAGCATCAGAATAGAGAAAATTTATCGTCATTAAATGTCCATGAGACGTAAATGATTCATGTGATTTTAATCGTATTAGTGATTCACTAACTGAGTGGGTGAAGACATGGACGATTCAATATTCATAAGTTCTTTTATTTTTACAGTGATTAGTTAGTGCGCTTATCAATATTTCACAGTGTCCTACGGCTATGATGGATTATACATGAAAATTTCAGCATAATCGCGTTGTGTATATACAGCTAGGAAGAATAGTGCATTTCGCTCAATTAAAATTGAATGGAAGAATGTAGATTGCGTGAATAATCCTCTGTGGAAAGAGTAGTGTACCTCATAATATACAATGATGTAGGCCGTGTGATATTCTCCACATGCCCCGAGCCATTCACTCTGTGTATGTTTCCAATCCCCAAAGCTCCATCATTAAAAATCGAAGCAATCGATGAAGCAGTATGATAGAATAATACGATCATCATTCTCGTATATCATCATTTGGGTTTATTTTCACTCGATATGGCATTCCAGAATATTATCTCGAATTGATCCTGAACAAGCGACTGTTGAATGTGCATACATTGTTGACAATATTTTTCAGTCCATTCTCTGGAACTTAATCGATTCGTCAAAATTGTGCTGAAATTATGATGATTTTTTCAACATTACCGGTTTTTCTAGTAGATAGATTCACAAAATGTATTATCCATACACCGCAGTGCAACAGTAGTTGATGATTACTGCTGGTGTGCTATCTGTTGTGTCAGTACAGCAGTCTCCGCAGCAGTATAGTTTCCGAATTGTAATGGACGCGTCCAGTACCGATGATCAGTATGCAGTTACATAACGTCAAAACCTGCTACACGGGTGATATCCATTCCATTATATATGCCATCAAGCTCGCCACAATTCCACATACATTCATATAAACCTCGGTGCAAACTCTCTTGTTTCATATCCAGACAGAGCATGTTTATCATCTATGTATGCCTTCAGCTGTTTCTAGTGTTTGCCCGTGGCTTAACTACAGTGGTAACTGATAAAGTTTCACTGGTTAATATTGCTGCACCAGAGCGGTGAATTTTCGATGTATGAAATTTTAGAGATGAGTTTGTTTACTCATATACGTTCTCGGCAGTGGAAAGCCTAAGGGTGAAAACGTTTTACGATTGATGAAGGCGATGAGGCTAGTGCTAATTGGCCAAGGTACATTCTACACTTGATAGACGGGATCGTAAAGAATATTTGCATAGCGATACTGACGAAAATTTCGCGACTAATCCTACACGTTCGCTGTAGCAAGTTTAATAGCTGATAAGGCACGCGTTTGCTTTCATATAAGTGTCATGGGTTACCTCACGTTTGCTTCACCCAACCATTACTGATGAGGTGTTGCAGGGCGATTGCATGTGATGCCAAATCCAACACTATTTAATGAATTCAGTTGTTGAATTTATGAAGACAGAAAACCGTATCCGTAAGGACCATTTGAAGAATATTCTGCTCGAGCCGTGAACTCTCATCGAGTTAGGCAACTCGTTACGAGGCGATTGACAACTTAGCAAATAGTGCATACATTATGCATAGTGATCGAGGATGGAGTAGAGGTTATAATGCAGGACGGCAGCTTGAATAGGATTCATTTGTTGTATTCTACCAACATTCTACCCCAGGCACAGTATGAATAATAATCCTCACCAGTCAAATACAACGTTTTACAAGTGTATGAATGTACATTTGAAATTTCCCGTCTTAATTGTCGTCGTTTTCTCCACTCGTTTTACGATGATGACGCAGTCGATCGTTATACTTAAATTCATATGGAGATAACGAACATCGCAGCGATGAACTTTGAGTGGGAATAGACTTTATAGGCACGATGTGAATTGGAAGATTTACTGTCTCTTGCGTTGCGATGTACAATGAAGAGAGAAGTGAGTTAGGGTGAGCTGCTACTCAGAGCGGCGGGGAATCGACCGCTAGGAGGTATACACTAATAGTTATATAGCACTATTCATGTATATCGTCTAAACTTTTCTCCAGGGACGACAAGCACAGACACGGATTCAGACACAGTCACATTGTCGCACACTCATACAAACTCTCATATATTCAATATATACAAGTATCTAGTGCCAACTCTTCACCCTCTATTTGAACACGACTCTTACATTAACGGTTATCGCCCGGATTAGCTGAGCTGCAGTTACACATGGGTTTATAGAATTGCTTCGGGTAACATGAGAATCTTGAAAAAGCACTTTCGAGCACCGGACAGGATGTCGGAGAACGCGCGAGACCAACATAAAAAAATAAAAATATGAATTAAAGTTCATTATGTCCGTATTATGGCTGAACGATAATAGCAGTACGATCTTCACTGATCAATTTCACTGTCTGATGCAGTAACAATTGAATGGTACAATATTTCATGATTCATATGGATTATCAATTATTTGCTTGAATTTATTTCTGCCATTGATATTATGAGTACGTTGAATAGATATCAGTGTGAATGTTTAATGATCGTTGCATATGTGCATAGAATTTATATGTATATTATCCATGGATAATTGATTCCAGTCGAGCTGTAAAACGATTTATCGCTGAGGGGTAATCAAGCTAGAATATGGGGTAGTATAGTCATGTAGAACGCCAATTGCGGATTACAAGCTTCAACCGGCGGTCTTTGCATCATTCAACGAATATAGGGTATGCACAATGCAGATGACAGAGTAGAATTTAAGCTCAAAATAAACCGCCCATCCATTCTTGATTTGCTCCGAACTGAATCTTTAATGGATGTATTTGACTCATAAGATTTGACGCACGATAGGACATCCTGTTTTACCTCCATTTCTCGTTCAATTCAATTGGTGAGAATGATTTGAATTCATTGATCATTCAATGCACGAAATCGAATACTATCTCCGAACATTAAATCAAGGTGTGTATCACTTGATTGGATTATCATATGAAATAATTTGTGTAACTAATATATGTGAACGAGGCTGCATCGCAATTTCACTTGTACAGTGGGCTCTCCTGTCAATAGCGATGTTAACACTAGAGCAAGACGTCACAACAGTGATATTATTCGTGTAGTCGATTGACTATTGTCGGACGCAACCGTGATGTGGTTCACTGTGCGTAAAGCAATGTCGCTGCTGCTACATATCCTCATACTATTCGTGATCGCCAATCGATCTGGGTATGCGGTCCATTAAATATTCGTTTTTCAAAACGGAAATGATGTATAAAATCTTCCGACAAGTGGTTCTTGAAACTTAACGTAAGAGTTCTCTTTAATTAGACGAAAGCTTCTTCTGCCACGTCGCTCCGTTTTGCATCGGATGCCTCAGGAACTCCGGGAGCAGCCAATTTAGACGACTGCATGAATTTTTTTTTTTGTCAACTCACATCAAAAAAGTTCCTCTCAGCGACACCATGCAATCGTTTCACTTCACTGCTTATCCTTCAACCTCCGCTTCTCCATTCATACTTTCCTCATTATAATATAAACTCTCTCACGTTATGATGATAATTTTCAACGGATATGCCATCGCGGATGGTTTAGTGCGATTAACAAGTCTGACTCTTGGACATAAATGCCATGTAGATATGACATCGACATTTCACTAGGCACATACGAATCGGATTATCCGCGAGCGGTAAAAGACAGTGAGAAATGGGGATATTGTTCATTGATGTCTAATCATTCTGCTTGTGCGATTACTTGCAATTGTCCATCGACACGACCTTGACCAACATGTAGCTTCCTCATGTCCACTGAATTTCCTGCTGTGTACAATTGAATGTGGAGTAATTGCAAGGCCATATGTGACACGGATTATCGATCGGTATGAACGATAATTGGCAATTAGTCTTTCTTGTGGCATCCAATCTCCTGGCGTTTGTATGTTAATTGACATCCGTGTAAATGTGTCAATTGATATTGCGATTTATACGTCTATGGATGTGCTTCGAATATTAGACAATGAATGAGGACGAGAATTTTTGCAATGTTGTAACATTCATATTAACATAATTTACACAGGAATTATATTGGCAGTATCATAGAATACAATAGAGAATCCCATTGCATTATCTGATTATTTTGGTCAGATAGAGGAAAATGTTTTCACTGGGAGATGAGAAATGAATACGAAAACAAGAATCATTAGAAGCTTTTCTACATTTGTTGAAGGACTCAGATGTATATAAATATACGTGTGTATATATGAAGCGCATGGAGTGCAATGAACGGGATATGCGTGATAGCCGGTAATGAAACACCGTACTGATGCAGCTACGTGCACACTACCGAACTCCTACAATGGCTGTACAGCAATCTAGGCATATCCAAGTGCCTCGAGGTACCTGCGCACCGTATGTATACCGATACAAAATAGTATCTACTCATGCATACTTTAACAACAGCTGCCCTAGCAGCTCCAATTCCCAAGCATGTCGATACAAGCCGGCTGACGGAGCGTCCACTGGATGGCTAAGCAAGTGGCTCGAATAGCTATGTCCGGCTGTCGTTTACTGCACCAACACATCGTCGCCTGGAGTGATCTACCATCTCGTATCGCAGTCATTTGACTACTCGAAATACGTAGCTGAATGTGTCCGTGGATCCAACCGAGGAATATTTGCAGAGTTCCAGTGGAGCTGCAAAGTGAGAGATTGAGAGCGCCCAATCATTCGAATTTTTTCATCATATACTTCTCATTCATAACGACGTCTCAATGTCAAAAGTGGAGGAAGAGTTCTGTGCAGATTGTAATATAAATACAGGAGAGTGATTGGATTCTTTCGAGACAAATAATGAAATGGGAAGTACTTGAACTCAGCTTGACTGTGCTTCTTACTTAAAAGTAGACCGCATCGGCTTGCGGTTGACGTAGATAATGGCTTTCGCTATTTTATACCGGTATATCGTTATGCAGTACGCTAATGGGAAGCAAACCCGCATTGGTTCACAATGCCGTCTTTGCTTTTGCATTTACACGATAGGATCTCAATTTCCGGTCACCCGTCATTTTCACGATACGTCTATGGAAATAATTGCGTTTCAGGATGATATGGAGAAGTTTGTTATGGTTGTAGGAAAAACAATCATAAATATTGTTATGATAAAATATTCATGAAAATGAATGAGTTGAATGCAGAAGGTTGTTGCATTTTTTGTCTGGATGAATAGAATTGTTATACATTTAATAAACGATTGGCGTCAAGCGGATGGCGGTTCAATTCACATTGAAATTTGTGGCATGCCTAGTGAACAATTTTGAGCGAGACTGGCTGATATTCACTGATGTTTTGTTTCCCCTCAGGGTTGTTGTATTTTTCTACAAAAATTGTGGAATTTTTTCATCTCTTGCCATCTCATGTAACAATATCGCCATTTTCATCATAAATTGAAGAAATATTTGGTTGCATTAATTGAGGAATTTGAATTCTTGATTGGACATATGCATTAATTCATTCGCATATATACGGATATGGAAATTAGGACCGATCCATTCGATGTTTTAGAATTCCACTGGATTTTTATTCCATAAATGTATGAAAAACGCCAATTCCGACGGTAAGCTCATTCATTATGACTGAATTTGATGATAAATATGTAATCTCTCATTTATTATTCCAAAGTTGATGGAAATTTTAATCGAGTTATATCTACAGATCGATAGGCAATCGAGATGTATATTCAATTAGAGTGGAATTGAAGTGTAGATATTTTTTAGAGGTCGTGATAGTTAGAGAATATTTTATTTTCCACTAATTTTGATTGCGGTGCTCTGTACGTGCTGGAAAAATAAAGTAAAGCTCACAGTTGATGAAAGTGCTTAGACAGAAGGACATGCTCTATACTAAACAATTTTGTTCACCTCTCACGTTCGGCCTCTCAGCACAGTTCGGGCGCTTGAAGCGGATGAAATAGTCACGGGAGGATACAGTGGAAACTGTTGAGCAAGGTAGAGTTGAGAGTTGGTTGAAGCGCGTACTCCTCAACAACTATAAGAAGCTCAGAAGAATGAAACAGGGAACTTTCATCAGGATATTGTCTAACACTTGTAAAAATATATATATACTATAACATATATTGATGATTATATAAATATATGTGTATATGAGGTTATATGAAGGAAGTTCACATGAAGGAGCGGTGGACGACTTGAAGAGCTCACGATATTTTTCACTCATCCAAATGAGGAGATGATAAGAAATATTCCCGAATGTGAAATTCATGGTTTTCATTGTGATTTATCATCATAAACTGTGCATGAGGAAAATGTGATTGCAGAAGAAAAGTTTCTCTCAATAATTGTTTTTTTGTACCTTTGAAAAACACATTTTTCCTCTTCATCTTGGAGAGAAGTGATACATTTCAGTACTAATAAAATTCCAGAAATAAAATGGATATCTAACTGGGAGATGGAATGTTTAACTTGCAATTCTTCCATGGTTTCGTTTATAAATTCAATTTACATTTCGCATATTGAATCATTTACTAAGTCATCATATCGTCATGCGAAATTACGTTTAATGGACATGTTGCAAATGTATAACAGAGATATTATTTAATGGAGATCAATTACAATTTGATTATCAAGTACTTTGGTTAGTTAGCGGTTTCACAATTGAATTAATAGTTGACCATCATTACTAGTTACTTTGTTCACAATTATCAAGGTACTCGGTCAGACAATAATTAATCCCCAGTGCGCTTTTCCAAGTGCTGCGGTTTTGCCTTGCATGCTAACCTGAATTCATGAGATGTATTTACGCGCCGTTGCCGCGATACATTTGCTTCACCCTCTCCCGCTATGTTTCCGATAACTAGCGGGTTACACGATAAGGTGTGTCAGGGACACACATGTACTACTTTTCAATTCGTTACCAGCCGCCGCATCTGGATCGTAACGTCATACAGATTTATCGTACAAAAAAATCTTGCGTGATTCTAATTGGATACCATAATGACAAATATTGAGTGCAATCATAGGATTATTTTTTTGTAGCGAGACGATGAAGGGAAGAGCTTGAGGATATTTTTCCCTGCCACGTTAGTGGCAAAAAGTTATTAAAGTAAGTGAGTGCATATTGTGTGCGTCGGACAATGTTGCACGATGACATTGCTAGTCGTGTCTGAGAGCAATTGAATTTCTGTATAGCTGCCATCTTGTCCAATAGGGTTTTGCGTAAATTGAACACTGTACATAAACATGTATATATCAATGCACAGAGGAGGGCACTGAACACAGCTGGCTATGTGTATATATAATAAACACTCACCCTGCCCGTTGAATACGCGCCTTGGTACATGGTGTACTCGAGTTCGCATGTACGTAACGAGAAGTCCACCTTGTGCGATAAATGTGCACTTTTGAGACGATTCACGTAGACATGTTCGCGGCACAAATTATATTATGTATGTATACGTAATATATGTATATAGCTTCATGTACTGTGTACAATATATTTCCACTATGACATTTGCATTGCAAATTATTAACTGAATTCTACCCGCTCGCTTCTCCCTATCAGTTTGTTTTCCATTCTATGCGTCTTCATGTTTTTATTATACATTTGATGTTATATAAGTTTTCTCTCACTGCTGTCGCATCTTGTCTATCCACCGACAACACTGCGCGAATTCTACCTCTTTTATATTGTTCATGTATATCATCACTGTATAATTGTTCTTGAGTGAGCAGAGCGGAACTCCATGAAAATGAATCAAGAAGAAAAAAAATTAATATACCCTTTAATAATTGCTCGCACCTTTTTCATGAAAAAGAGGAAAGAGGAGGAAGAGAGGAAAAGAAAAACAGAGAGCCTCATCTCTGAGTAAATGCATTTTTTTTGTGTTATATTCATGTTATTTTTATTACTTTTATCCTCTCCTCAGCTGCTGTAATTAACTCGTTAAGCGTGTACCGTGTTATGAAAAATTTAGTAGTCGCCATAAACAACGTTAACGTGTATCCCGAAAATACTCCAATGATTACACCCGAGTCAAGTGATTTTGTATCAAGCTCACCCCATATTTCATGGCTTTCTGGCAATAAAAACTTGATCCGTCTCGGCTGGAGTCTATCGATTTGTTCTGCGAACCTGATGATTATTAACACTTGTGACCCCTTTTTCCTTCTCTTTGAATGTTTGATGACGGTTGTATGTCAGGGACTGTTATGTATAAGGAGTATTACTTTAGCGTCATTGAAAATGAACTGTAAAATATCAAATCCATTCCATGAACGAGTGGTCCATGTTGAAATGACTCCAAACAGCGAATAATCATTTGCGAATTATCCATGATCCGAACATGCTTTATCACAACAGATCTATTTGAAAGCCGATCTCTCTCTCCCTTCGAAGCGAGTTTGAGGAATCTTAATTACGAAATTGCGAGAGAGTCTTGAATATGCAGAGATAGTATAATGCAAAAGCTGATTTCGGTTACGTCGTGTATTAAATCCAGAAGGCAAAGCGCATTCACATATATGACATACCATTTGGTTATGTGGATGTGTATGATAGTTGGTATCATCAGGAGCGGCAGAAATGCTGTGACAACTTGGGAGTTTTCCGTGCTGGCGCGATTTCAGCGTTATTGCATTCAGTAGCGTCGCGATTTCTCACCCCTTATCTTATCAGGCGCCTCACTCTCACACTCCGCGAATCCAATAGGGATGTACTGGTAGGCGAAGAAAAGGGAAGAGTGGCTTTGTGGCGAGCCGGCTCTATATATAGAATCCTGCTTCAACCCCATACCTATTTTTTAACCGCCGATACCGCCGCCACTATCTACGTCCATCCCGCCGTGCCAGCAGTTAAGAAAACTTAAATTCGTTTCTGCGGCTTTTAATTCTCTTGGATCGACATTTAGAAATGAGTTTGGAGCCTCGACAAAACTCATTTCGACTTGTAATACGACTGAAGAACGCATGGGGAAATGGAATCGTGTATGGAAAGCATTTGAAGAGTCTATCGAACTGGCGTGATTGAACTGCGTTCCGAAAACTGTTCTGAACAATGAATATCGCTTGCACATCCCAATCTGTGAAATATAATATCAACAAATTATGAGGAACATGATCCCAGAATCGGTGTTTTTTACTTGTGAAAAATCCATTTGTGCTATGTATCTATTGCAGTTTCTTTTCACAGTTCATTTTCATTCCTCAAACTTTTCTGATCCGATCGGAGTGACTTGAATTATTGACGAAAATTGGTAAAGGAGTTAGTATGAGTGTACGGTCAACCGCACATCCACGAGTTATCCAATGCAGAATAATGCATTGCTCGAAGATAATTGATGAGAATTTCGATAGTATCTATGACCTCCAGCCAAAAAATAAATCAAATTTCCGATTATAGAAACTAGGATAATTGGTGTAGTATTCATAGTGAAACATTCCTCGGACATTGGAGAATATAGATTAGGACTCGGGGTTTTCCTACTCTTTATCTTTATTCTATTTCGAGTTGGGCATTTGCAGCATTCTGAAAAGTATAATTCAAATACAGAAGAAATATATATGAAGGATTTGGAGCTTCGAGAGTGTGCTCGAGGAATGAATTCGAATTTTTTTTTTCAACGAGTGACCCTTAGATAGAAAACGAGTTTATAATTACTAGACGAGAATTTCTTAGATAACATTCAAACTTACGTGAGTTACTTAGCACTATTTACTTGTTCTTGATGAAAGCGCGGCTCTTTAGAGGTGAATTGATTACGAATGGCGGGCGATAAGAGGCTCACACAGAGAGCGAGAAGGGCAGAGAAACAGAGAGGGAGCGAGGGGGAAAGAGAGTGGGCCGGAGAGAGCTACTTAAACTTTCTACCCACTGTACGGAAGGAGATTAAGAGGGACAGAGAGAATAGAGCTCACCACGATATCACAGCAGCCGGCAGATCATTTTGTCTAGATTAAGAGAATATTTGCGAGCATTACGTGAATTAATAATCATTTCAGCGATAAGATAGAATTGCACATTTCATTTCCCAATACAAATGTGATATTGATTTCAGATCGATAATCGTTTGTTCATTTACGTCAATCGCTCAATCGCAGCCTGAATGCGATGTGGAATCTGGAACACGTATGTTTCCTCAAGTTTCAATTGCGTTGAAATATCATAGAAGCATTCGTGGAACTTTTTGGAGATGAAAAGTACCAGATAAATACGTTCGATGAGAGTTTTGCTTTAATCGTAATATATTTTTGTGCAAATATTCACTGACATTTTCCCAAAAATTTTTTTTTTTGTATATGTTATACGCATGGGACGTGCACACATCGATGGAAACATACGGATATACGGGATCTACAATTTTATATATATTTTTAGTAGGACTGTACCTTCGCAAATAATCTATCTCTACTTTCCCATTCTGTTTTTTTTACCTCACATAGCGATTTGCTCTCGTTTGCTCGCCCTGGTAGCAAACGCTTCATTTACCCCCAACTCCCATTGTTTCCATCCCGACAAGCCGCTTCGAACCCTTCCTTTCTCACGCGATTTTTCTCTCAACAAATCGCACGCCAACGCGTGTGTGCGCAATCATCATACTGAATATTAAAAAACTAATTCGCACATCTAGTAAAAGCTCTCGATCATGCCACATATCGCTTTTATTCTTCATATCTATCAACTAAAAATATATATGGCAGTTAATGGAGGAATTGCGATGGTACTGTTGGATCTCAATATATCAATGACAATGTTTGATGTATTATCCGTCTACAAAACGATTGTCAAGTGCTCGTGTTGTATGATCGGATGGAGGTCACGTATTGGTCCAATATGAGACGCAATAAAATTATTTCCAACAATTTTATATAGAGATGAACTACCAGGAAACAACTTGATAATAAAATGTTGAGGTAGAAAAAATGGGTGGGGAAAAAAGAAAGAAAAAAGGATGAGAATTAAGTCAGGAAGCATTTTTTACTACGCTGTGACATAATACGTATATATATATATATATATGTATGTACCTGTATAAAATCGTACAACGAAAAGTTTAAGGAACAAGAGCCGAAGCGATTTTTCTCATGAGGGAGTAAAATTCTTGTCGTCGTGTTCGCGCGTAATTAGTCGTCGCTGAAGAATAAAACTAGAAAGGCAAAAGTAAGATAGGCGAAAGGTGAGAGGGTACTATATAGTAAGAAGATGAAGTTTTATTCGGCGACGCGCATCTTCCTTTCATACGCTTTCACAACCTTTGCGTACGCCATCATCACTGCGCACCGTTAACTCGTTCATTTTCATTTTCCATCTTCTACGCTTCCCTTCCTACACCCTACTAAACTCACTTCGCTTCATCATAATTTTCTTTTTTTTTCTCTCATTTCTTCATCTTTTTCTCCCCTTTTTATTTGTCCTCTATTGTCACGAGAACTTGGGCAGGTGTCACAAAGTGCAGAGGCCGTCGCGCGCCAAATCTTCCTGAAGCTGGGAGCGGACGTTAATACAATATATAGTAGGGAAGCAAAACTAATTATGCAAGTGCCACACCGTGGCTGGGAACTCTGCATCCAAAGAGCGCTCGCACACAAGAAATAGAATCGATAGAGATATAATAAATATTTCAAGTACAAATGACTTGAATCTTTCCTTTCTTAGGTGGGTACCATTGATCAAAGTACTTTCACATCACTATATATTGCAATACATTTTCATTGTAAAACTTTTGACCCGTTTCAGTCGATTGTATATCATGAACAGCCAAATTTCTATTATCCGTTGAACAATTATCCATTGGGGCATCCTTGCGAATTCTCACCTTCATCATTCCTGTCTTCAGATGGTTCTACGTTCACTAAAATGGTCCAAGTTGAAAATCTTGGTTAACAATACAACCAGCTCCTCTCGAGTAAGAAGTGAAATATTACTGGGTTTCGTTCATTATATGACAATGTGTGGTGAATACCGGAAAATTGAAGTGAATGTAAGCTGTTGCTACTTTAAAGTGTCAATAATGTATGTATTCATACAAAACGTGATCAATATAATGCGCTTAATCTTTATTATGATATGGAGGTTGTCGCCGTTTTCTACAGCGACGATTGCCCGAAAATGTTGTTAGAGCAGCTATTTGGTTTCATCTAGAATTATATAGTTATACAGAGACAGTGAAAAAGTTGGACCTACCCCAACCATTCTCAATTTCAAGACTACTTTCTCGTTCATGAGTCTCGAGTAAGTTGAATGCAAGGAGAATGCTCTTACCCTTGTCCTCTTCCGTTGCAAGCCTTCATCCTACACTTTGCGTGTACGAAAGAGACAAGAGCCTTCGGCACTCAACTTTGGAACCACTTCACTATGGGATATTCTCAAAAGCGGTTTGTCGCGAATGTGTGTAAGAGTATATATGTATTCACGTGTACACTGTCTCCAATCTTTTCTTCTTTTTGTGCTTTCTTCTACGATGACGAGCGTTGAGACTCTTGTGTGGTCGATGTACTCCCGAGAGTGTATGGGCGAGCGGTTTTCTCGCGCTGTGTGTCAGCTATGTAAAGACATCATGACTGTGTGAGTGGATCTAGTTCGCGCGATACAGCCCTCAGGAGGGTTGCTGCGAATGGAACGATCGTAGATATAACTGATACGCAAGTCTGTGAGAAAAGAAGTGAGGGTTTGGTGTAGAGTGTTGGTGTGAAAGAGTGGGCCCGCGGCAAGCGCGAAAAATCGATCGATCAACATTTTCTATAAATACGCGTACATCTAGATGAAAAAATAATAGACACATGGAGCAATGTATGAGAATATTTAGGATTGTTCAAAAAGTTTATCTCGTTACCCGTGTCATCAAGTGAAAATAATCTAAACAGATATGACGTAATGTTTTACGATTCGGAACTTACGAAGAATGCTATTTTATAGCTTTAAAAGTAAGGACTTGTACTGTGTCGAAAACGGAGCGGAAGTAAAGTTTTACTGCTAGAAGTTGGCATGACCCACAAGCATAGTGAAATTGGGAGTGCAGTTGGAAGATGCTAAAAAATAGCTTTCGGGTAGTATAGCGAGGTGCGGGATCATTTGAAAAGAGAGTGAAGGAAATATACTATGCATCCCGATATCCTTGGAAACACTACATTCTCTAGGTTCGCACGTAAATTTGATATTCAAAATAGGATGTGAACAATACCCACTTTCAATACGATCAAAGAAGGAGAGATTCTATGGCATTTATATCGATATAGAGTATATACTTTTGGGTGATTCTGCGCATGAATTTTTGCTAGTGAAAATCGACTCAAACCAGTATTTTTCACAGTAATTTTCTTGAATGATCATACAACTGAGTTACACATTGCGTTGATGTAATCGGCGTTTAGAATAGTATGTAGAAAAGCTATCATAGGTGCATGAATATTGGAATATGACATGTATGGAAGACAAGTATTAAAACACGCGAGAAATAACATGTCCCACTGTATAAAACTTGGTCAAATTTTAATTTCTCATTTTAACGAAATTAAAATTCAAACGATCGCACGATTAACTTCATTTGCATGCAGCTGCTATTTACGAATGTCATCCTCTCTTTCCGACCAACATTCGGATGACGTTAATAAAAATGGAAATGAAGGGGGCATCAAGCGTGGATTCAGAATGGTTAAACAATTTTATATCTCTGCTGGAGCTCAAAATTTGGTTTTATTGCGTATCAAGAGTTTATTCCAGTTCTGCATATATTATTTGATGCAGTATTGATGAATGAATTGAATTGAAAAATGAATTTTTTTTCCGCTATTCATATTTATACCAGACTGTTCATGTAGAATTTTAATTGAATATGAATATGCCATGTTCGTCACTAATGAATGCATATTTCTGTTGTTTCTAGGTGAGCCCTATTCCTACTGAATCCATAAAACTGAAGTCTCATTGTTGATGTGAGTATTATCGTGAAAATTTATGAATTTTCTCAATTATGGCTCACATACAAATTATGTAGAGATACTGCGTTCGGGCTGTAAAATTCGCCCGAATTAATTCGTTTCTTCATACAAGTACGAGAGCATATTAATATGTTCTATTGGAAATTTTTCCCTACCAACGCGCTGAAACATCCAATCTAAGAGATACACGCACCGAGTGCATGCTCCAGTATTGAAGGATGGAGAGATGGAGAGAACAATCGAGAATACTGATGAAAAAAAAAGAGGAGTGAGGAACCGTTCAATTAGACGAGGCAAGAGTTCATTCGAGCCCATTCAGGGAATTCTATTTCCTCACGATTTTATCATCTTGAGCTCCCTTTCCCTATTTCATTTCCCATCCATTCACATTTGTGCATATATCAACGACCAACTCCTTGAATTGCGTTCCGCGCATCTTTGAAGCAATTTCTCGCACCATCTTAACCTATTATCTTTCCTGTCGTTCATTCAGTCCTTCATCCGTTGTGCTTCGTTATCCTACGCCAACAATGCTATTAGTCAAATGCCTAAAGTCTCTTTACCGTTCTCACCACTTTGCAAAGCTCCCACTGACGTTTCTCCTCTTTTCGAGATGTATCCTTAAGCCAACCTAAGTTATTCGAACGTGGTATTATGGGCTCACCGCCCTGTCGAGATGAAAAATAATGCGTAGGTATTCTAGTTAGGGGGCAGCCAGATGTCATGAGTCGATTCGGTCCAGCGAATATAGCCTTCACAAATTAGTTTTGTTCTGAAAATATCCTTAGGGTAATTGATTAATTGAAGCGTTGTACGTAGGTGGGACTTAATTGTGAATATCAAATATCTGTGGTGGAATTGAAAAAACACTTTCGTGATGTTAAATGAGTTGTGCCATTATTTTCATTGTTTCATCAGAAGGACGGGATGGCTCATGCAGATGTACTAATGTATCAAAACATTATTACTGTCGTATATTACTTAGATAGCGTGCCCAAAATTATTTCATTGTTCAAAGTTTAATTGAAATGTTTCACGTGTGTTGCGTACAATATATACACGCTCATATTAATTTTGTGTTTTAATTTGTTCACAAAGACCGTTTGAAATAATTCCCCTGATACATGTGTATCAGTAAACAAATGGAATGAAAATGAATTCGCATGGTCTCCACTGCAAAATATCAGCATGAGTGATAGTATGAATTACCAGGGGAATGATGTGACATAGGATCTGAAGACTCGAATCGAATTAGATACTGTTCATCTTGATTACGGATAAGCAACGCACATGTCGTGCTCTCAAAGATAGGATTATAATTATTGTATTATGGTGGTTTTTTATGCCTTTGATGTCTCTTAAGTTGGTATCATATATATGAAGCACCAAGAGATGGGAAAAAAGCAGAAGTAACAGCAGCTTTCAAAAAAATATGGCAGAGTACCTTGAAGCTTTCAGGGATTTAGTTTACTGACGATGTCTATCATATATACAATGGGTAATCCAGACAGAATGACCCCAATTTTTCAACACAGGTGGCTTCTAACAAACCAAAAAACGAATTCTTCTTTTCATGCCAATCTTTCGGTATATCGTTTTCTTACTTGGCACTCTTTCTTGTTCGACGTTCGGACAAAATTGCAATGAATCAGACACCGAAAAAGTAATGAGTCTAGTTGAAGTAGCTAATACTGTCATTTGGCGGAATGGATTTATTTAATGAATGTGTTATAGCCTTCTCGATAACGGGAAATGAACGAAGCGGGTGATATTCTGCGTTCCACTTCAATTGAATGGATGGAGAAACTAGAGTTCCACGAAGTTATGTTGTATATTTAGCAACATATTTCAGTGAGTGAATTCATGCTTCATGGTGTGAAGACATGGAAATCATTCAGACCTAGGAGCTACAGAAGAAATTAGTGGTGTCTACACAAACATAAAGGACGGACAGCCAGCACACACATTATTTGTGTAAAAGGATAGGTAGACTCATCAATCATCGAAGTTTAGAGTCGGACACGTAATTTCCGGGGCGTGGAATCGTTCGACGCTAGTGGGTGCCGCATGAGGATTGGTGGCATCGCGGGAAGTTATTCCGGCTTGTCCGATTGGTTGGTACGGCTGTGAGCATGATTTACGAGCCTCGAACAATCGTTAATATACGGATTCATCATCAATTTTTTGCTGATTTTTCACTCGATTCAAACATAGATTCAAACATTTTTGTCCCATCCATTTTCACACTATTTTCCAGTGATTCCATATTGGACCACTCATGAATTGTGAAATTGTCATTGTGTTGACCTCTAACCGATATTATTTGATGGTGCGTACACCAATTGGAAGGAATTACGAATGAGAATTGATGGTAGGTAAGGTCATAATATCAGAGTACAGTAGTGGTATTAACGCGCTGCTTAATTGCTCTCGTCAGGATCACAGGACACGAGAAATAATTCAGCGACGGCGCGAATAATGCTCAGAGTGGTAGATACGTGAGCACATAATGTTATATACATAACGATATATGTCAAGGGAGGCTCGGTAATGGTTTTGATTCAACTGATGGCGAGGTACAATAGTAAGTTTGACGGTACACAGAACTGTGAAGCTTAAACCTCTTTGTTGATGATGGAGAAAATGAATGAATAAGAAGATCGCATTGTGCAGCCTAACTTCTGTCAATTACGGTGAATAATATTATGAAGTATACATTGATGAGTACATTATGTTGCGGAAACGCCCTTTTGGCATTGATTAATATTATTCCATCAAAAATTGATGAAAAATAGGTGTGTCGTGTAATGTATTTCTGCTTTTGTTGCTCAATTTCTTATCAGTATCTTCTTCTTGATTCATATCACAACGATTTGTAAATGAAAAGATGGTAAGGAGAGAAAAATTATACTACTTTCAGATGTTGGAGTTGGAATTTTTAGTAATTACAAGTTCTTTGTTATAGTCGCGTGATTGTGAGTGGGACCGAGATTGCTACTCCGATAATGGCCTTCGTTAACGAATTGTTCGCGGAAAAATTTTTATGTGATATAGAGATAGAAAATAGAAGAATGAGACTTGACTGCAGGGATCTCGCGAATTTATTGCTGTACACGTGGCTCGTAAATAAAAACACGGTGGTATGTGCTGTTGGAGGGAAGATGGAACGAAATAGGAAGAAAACGAAAGAGCGATAGAAAGAATGAAAGATATGTACGTTGCGGAATGAGGGTGGATGAGGAGTATGAGGGGTGAAGCTGAAGTTAAGGGAGTGGAGTCGTAACTTTCTCGACGGAATCACACCCTCCCTCAAGGTATATCAGGGGGTGCAAGATGGGCAGCGCTCAGGTTAGGCGCGAAGTATGGGCGGTTACGACTCGTACCTTCGCTACTCCGGGAAATGATTATTCACCGAGGGTGGCGCACAGGCTGACGTTGAACGAACGATTTAGTTCAAAGACATTGAGTAAGAACGTGAGAGTGCGAAAGAGAATGAAAGGGTGTGAAAAGAAGTAGAAAGTAGAGAATTTGCAAGTGAGCTGGACTGTGCGGCAAGAAACCAACTACTGACAACCACAAGTTGGGCACACGCGGACATAACGCAGAGTGCTCGCTTAGCTCAACGAAGAATTTCATTGTACCAACTCTTAATATCATAAACCACTGGAACGATTGAGGTTTTCAAAGAATTTGTTTGTTTCCTCTTCAAATTTTTCGCTCGTTTCAAATACTTTCATTCATGAATTTTGTAGTATGCTGTGTTGGAATTTCAACGTCCAGCGCATTCAGAATCGAATGCAAGTTATGAGTGAAATGAAACCATATTGCGAATCTCCCAGCCGTGAAGAATGTATTCTATATTACTCTTCCCCTGGTTTCACTCTATTTTGTGAATTTCTATGTTCGCAAATAATTCATTCACGTATCATTGCATTCACCTTTTGCATATTCGCTATATCTCTAAATCGGATGAGAATCCTACGACCTATTCTTCATTTAATTCGAATTATCCCTCGAAATTCTGGTTCCAATATGTTCCTCATCGTTACTGTGTCCCTAGTAGTGAATGGACACTTAATACTCCTGACGTTTGTTTTTGTGAAATAATCCGGTACGGTATATGTGATACGGTGGCAGCGATCACAGGACTGTAAACTTCGCAGTCGTAACGAAATACCACTCCAGATAAATATCTGATGTGCTCTACCACGACGGTTATATTGTGCTGGGTTTATGTCGTAGGTATCTCAGTTGCCACAGTTTTATTACCTTGCTCATCACCGTGTGTACACTACTCGCCTTTCCATCATTATCCCATAAGTATGTAAAAATTTTTCTGAAATTAAAAGAAATAATTCAGCATAAATTTCTCTATCAAGCGCAGCAGGTGATTTCTTTATTATTGTCAGCTTGTAACATTTCACGCAAACGTCATCGTATCATCAGAGTGTGCATAGCGAATACAACAACAATATCCACCTACATTCTTTGATCATCCACCTGGTAAGAAAAGCAAAGAATTTTGAGCACCACTATCATTTTACGTAACGATACCATATACTCAACATTTCCTCATTCCAGCACATTCTACCACTGTTCCCCTACTCGCTTTGGCCTCATTTTCCTTTCTCTTTTCTCCTTTCTCTGTACTTCTGCCTCATGTTCTCGTTCTGCCGGCAGGACTCTCCGACTTCATTATTCATAGTCTGAGCTTACAAGCACAGAACCGTGCACATCCCTCCACTGTTTCATTGCTCGATTCTCTCACTTCCTTTCTCGCTCTTTTATGCTATCTTTATCGTTGTCTTATATATACATACATATAGCCGCACCTTTACGCTGTCTCACCCTGCATAACAGCCCTACAACCACACCCTCTCACTCTTTCTCCGTCGCTCACGGTCTCTTAAATATATATGTCGTACCATCGTCTCGCTAGTAGTATTATAAACTAGTTTGAACCGTTTGCCACTAACAATGTTGCCCACCAAGTGTGTCGCGCAACGCCGTTGCGGTTTACAGGTCGGAACCATCCTAACATAGAGCTTACTATCCGCCCAAGTGTGTACAGAGCCGTATAACTTCTTCAAGTCAACCATCCCCATCTACAACTCCAATTATACTTGTAATTCATTTTTGCCATGGGAATTCCTCAATTCAATATCTGGGAATGGCTGATAACTTTCCAACGTATATTCAGATTGATTGAGCAATATTGAATCGTCGAAACTTATTGGGAACTTTTAGACAATTCTGAAACGCAAGTCGATTGAGAATGATTCAAAGTATTGGAACGACACAGACACATCTGCTGGAAAACTATGAACCAACATGTATGGATTGTTGCTTTCGAAAATATGAACGGTTTTGAAAGCGCCTTTGTTAAACAGTACCGGTGTATTCATGATTTAGGACGTCACATTCAGCTATATCACTATGAGGCTTCTAAACTTTTCTAATATCAAAGCACGTAATGTCTTTGGAACCGCATGTATCGTTTTACGCACCTTGAGTCGAGCAGTCATAATAATCATTTCACTGCAAACGTCCTCAATATCTATTTAATGTCATAGTTTGCAGAACTTTGTCGCGGCTTACGATCATTTACTTGAATAGTTGCTGTACAAAATTCCTCGGTGAAATTTCGGACCGTTCGTGTTCCTAAATAAATATTCCTGTTCTAAATTTCGGTATTATTTTTCGCTTCACCTCTAACATTGTGTCAACATGTTGTGCAGAGAATAAATCTTTCTCACTGTTTTCAGTGATTTTTGATCTAATTACTTGTTGGATTCAGTATAGAAATTTGAGGGATTGAGAGTAGAAAAATGACATCTGCGAATTAGATTCGAATAGCGAACAAAATGAGTTGCTAACCATGTGTGTGACGCGGGTTATGCTCACAACGTAGGAGGCTCAATTAGAATCCTATGATTGCAAGCATTTTATTGTATTGAAATTCGGCCGTTCAACAAATCTCATAGTGTTACGTATCATAATGTTCAAAAACAAATATTACATATTGCACAACTCTGTGTCCGGCCATCCTGAGTGGCAAGAAATCAATATAATCACGTCATCCCAAACACTGTTCCCGCTACAGGGGCAAGGACATTGAACGCTTACTCATTTGTATCGTCGATTTGTTTGTGGTCTTGTTGCCTTCATCAACTTATTCATATCCATTTACAACTCATTTATTCACGTGGCAGTGATAATCGCGATGATTCAATCATGTGTGAATTCACTCCAGTGTGTGTTATTCCCATTTCATTTCAGGGAAAGCCCTAGAAAAGTGGAAAAGGAAAGTGAACGCTTGTACTGAGGTGGTATCGCCATGAATATCGAAAGCCATATTGTTCATTTCGAATAGTTGAGACAGAGTTTACATTCTCTTGTGGTAATATCATTCGGATGAATTCACACAATAGGCCACTATACTATCGCATAATGCGATCCAAAAACTACCATGAGACACTCAAGATGAGCTCGAGATAAATTTTTTAGATGAATTTATTATCATTCAGATAATTCACAAAGTAATGTGACTTCTGCCCTGCTTCAGCTCATACGATATACAGCATTTATCATAGTTAAACTCCTCGGGGAGGTGATGTGAGTGCAACAACCACCACATTTGCTATCTCTATCTTGTTCTTACCGCTGGCGTCTGAATCTTCTGCGCTTCATCAAGAATAATTCGCTATTAGTGCTCTTGTACTCACTTAACTCTGGCAGACATTGAAACGATCCTAACGCCCGTTCGTCCCCTTCCGCATCAGTAATCCCTAGGAATCTCGTTGCGAGTTGACTCTCAAGACGACGCAAAGGAGATTGAAAATACAACCAACAGGATTTGCAACGAGAAACTCCTACGTAGTATATTTTTGTTGGTGAAATAATTTTCATTTCAACTTTGTACTTCACTCCGCGCCGAACTTCTCGTAAAGCTTGAAACAATATCCCATCATAAGTAGCGAAAGTTATTCGGTTTGATGCATATCGTTTTTTTTTCAAAAGTTATTCGAGTGAGAGACTTGATGCGGTTCCACTGCCTCAGTCGACTCAGTGGTTCGAGTAAAGATCTCAAACTGAGCTAGTGTGCTGAGTAGAAAGAATTAAACTGGCTGTGAAAAACAAAGTACCAATCTTCGAGAGCATCGAGAAACCCAGCTGAACTAACAGTGCAGGAAACCTGATCCATTCATCAACAAGAACTACAAACACAAATGCTGTACATTCTATCATACGATTGCTTCGATAATCTTTGTAACATCCGATTATTTCATAAATTTTTCATGAATTGTCTTTTTTCGGATATAATTGCAAGGCTAATTCCTGAATTTTCGAAATGTCGATCTTGAAATATTTCGACGCCTGCCGTTCGGCATTCGGTTTGACATGGAGATATGGCTAGGATATACACTGGGAGGATATGGCGGCTGACGTGCTTGCACCGAGCTGACGTGACTTCCGACGGAGGTGCTCAGCCCCGGAAACCAATCGTGACTCCACCGTCGGCTTGAATCATCCACGCTCCTACAGCCAACGTAATTCACGAGCCACTGAATTTCATTGTCGGTTAATCGCTTCTCAGTTCGCTCATATGAGAGAAAGAGCGAAACGAATTTATCATCACTATTATAATGAACATTAATTTGTGTTGTCATTTGTAATAAAGTCACGATCCCGTAAACAAAAAAAGTTCTCCACTTGATGAGAGAAGTCTGGCATGATCTCTAGTTTGTAGTTGACAAATTGTACATCTGTTCTCATCTTTCCGCATAGACTTTTACTCGCGACGGCAAGTGTTACGTTAATAAGTCCACAGAGATAGATTGGGATTTTTAAGGGATTTCTCGTGGTTCAATGAGTTGGCCATTTCGTATCCGAAGTATGCATGAAAAATTCTCAAGGTGGGTGTAGTGGTCGTCGGATGAAAAGGCAGAATCAGGATTCGGCGAACGTCGTTCGTGATACCCCGAAAGGAGATCAACGTGTGACGCTTGTGACTCTGGAATTTCGTGTGGTTATTACTCATCCTGGCACGTTTGACATTCTCTATATCTTGGAGTTGAGAGACCCCCCTTCAGTTCTTCACACACATATGAATATTTATATACGTAATGAATATATATATATATATGGTACACTCGAGTGAATGTTGAGAGGTCTCCGCGCAGTCGCACATCACCTAACAGTTTTTACAGCGGCTCGAAAAGAATTTATTACGTATCGATGAGCGTCAATGTGGAGGTTCAAAGGCCGACCATGGGGGATGAAAAAATCAATGAACCAATAACCACTCAGCGATTCTAGTTAAGTGTTAGTCGGGCGTTGACTGCTGTCACCTGTGAGATAAACAGGTCACTTCAGAATTGATCACTTATTTATACGAATGAATATACGGGGTGACTGGTAATGTGACGTATTCCCGTTAGGACGATATAGATGAGGTCAAAAGCAACAGATTTCGTCCTGTAATTAATTATGTCCTAAACTTAATGATGATTCGGCCAGAAACTGCAGTACTTTCTATGAAAATCATCTTCAAATACCTGAATATTTATTCATATATAATTTTCCAATGAGATATACATAATCAACGTCCGGATGAAAAAGTAGAATATAGATGATGATTACAGTCCAGGAAGTGTGAACAGCTAATACGAATCACTGAACAAACACATCAACAGTTTTGATGCAGAATATATTTTAATATTATTCACGTTTTCATATCCAATGCGGCGGGGATATTGGATTCATTTTTGGAAACACGAGAATGAATTAACGATTTGTTCGGTGCAGAAAAGGCCAAAAATTGATCATGTTTATTAATGATGAGCCAGGGAACTCATTTTCCTGTAGAGAAATAATTAATCTGGGATATATAGTTCACTTATAAAATGTACATGATACTACAGATATAAATCGTGTATGATTCATATTAATAATACAGACTATTTGTCAATAATATTGAGTTCATTGAAACGAAGATACGAGATATTCTGATATATTAATGATGAGAAATATTTCCTATGATCTGCAGGTTAGCATGTAAAATATTCATCAATTATCTGATTTCCAAAGGTGAAGGAAACGTTCAATACATGTCCATTATTGCACATTCTCATATGTACGGTAGATACGATTCGGATGACGTGCTACCAATATCGGAGGATCGCGTATATTTATAAATTCTTCGTCATTTTTATATGCGATCCCGGATAGAAATTCAAGCGAACAAGAAGAGACTGTGGGCATTTTAAATTTAACGAGTTTCAGCCGAATAACTTTTCGGCATTACATTATGGGAGAAGAGCCACGAGGGATCAAAACGCCGTCCAGAATGAACGCTGAGGGGAGACTAGAATGAAGTAGAAGTAGGGCTGAGTTGAATTGCTGAGAAGAAAAAGATTGTTCGAATGAAAGTTACGAAAATTCTTTGTAAATGTTAAAGCATTTGCTGTGAAACTCACTTTTGGCATATTGCTTGTGAAACTTTAAAAATTAACTGTATATAGCTCATTTCATTCACCGTCAATCACACACTCAGTTCATGATAGCCAACTTGAGGGGTGTACAGATGAGAATAAGCAAAAAAAAGACAAACAATGAATTTTCCATTTAAACTTTTCCTCCATCTCGAAACGTCCCGTAAACGCATTCATTTCAAATATGCTCGAGTTTTTTTCCAATCAGCCCTATCAACGCTCGCTCTCTTCTATACACCCAAAGACATACTCGTCGTCAATGCCAGTTCTTTCCGAAGTTGCTCCTCGAAGATAATGGATCTGCCAACTCCTCTATATACTTACTGTTAGTGTCATTTCTGGTGCGTCCGAGAATATGCCACGACAATCGGCGAGAACGATGGGAAACTTTCCCTTTTTCATTCTACGCCAATTCCACAAAATGAATCCCATTCTACGGCTTCCCCGGACAATGTTTAACCAAAGTCATTATAAGTCGTGCAAGTTATCAGCCCAAGCGCTATTAAGAAGTTCCACTATTAATTTATAGGAAGTGTCCTGGAGCTCCGCTCTCATTCTTTGCATATAACGCGCGAGGCACCATCTGCGAATGTTGCCTTTGGACATCGAATGGATTAAAGTGGTGAGGTGGGAGAAAAAAAACACAAAGAAAGATGGTAGGAAATTTAAAACGAGTATATTATTGTCCGTTCTCCCCACACGGGTAGAATGCAAAGTAGAATGATTCACAGTGTATTTGGAAGAATGGCGGAAGATTTGTGAGCAAACCTTTCTGCATATCATGTTGTATGCTTTGTGGTATTTTCACTATAACCAACATAATCAGTATAACCAAGAAGTACACAACTGTATATAAGAGAACGAATGTGATTATAATAATTGATGAAAGTTATAGCAACACATTGAATGTTCATAGGTGATGAACTTGTCTAAGCAATTAGCGGGTCGTGATAAGATAACTTTGTTTCATAGGTCTATATCTGTAGGTATATAGGCGGGGGCGTAAGAGGAAAATCCAACCTACTACCTTCTACCAATTTGCATAACTTCGCAGTAACAAAAGCATGAAACAGTGGAAGGAGTGTGGAAGGGAAAAGCCGGCTCCAAGTTCGGGGAAGCTTGTTACGAGCTGTTATTAATTAAACTCGCACATCGAGCTCGTAAATACAGCGTCGGTTTCGCGAAAGGGCGCCTCCAGGGCTTTGTACATTCGTCTTTGATATATATTTATATATGTAGACCTGTAGATTGTGAAGGCTGAATGGAAGGTAAAAGTGGGGATGGAGATAGAGAAAATATGGAGCACTTCGTTTGAGAATGCGCTTTTATTATGTATATTACTGTATGTGTATAAATATATATTTATTTACGAAAAATATATATACACGTATAAAATCTCGTGGGAGTCATTCTATAAACGGAAATCCGATTCTTTTCTGTTGTGTTGTATATATGTATGAGAAAGTTGGGCCAGCAGCCCACGTGGAATTCATCCGACCCCTGTCGCGATTCAACTTTCGACTTTTCTACACTGCGAAACTCTGCGGTGTAACTTTGCAAGGTGCATTCTGCAGAACACACTGACTGCAAACACTGATTCACTGTTTTCCTACTCACTTGAATATTTTTTTCTTTTTCATTCTGTTGCTTCATAATTTCATCTGAATCTCATACAACTCAATAAGATTGGTGAGTTTTCCTGCGAATAGTGGTTGGGAATTATTTGGGTATGAAAGATTTGGAAAAACTGCGAATTATCAATTTGTGTCATGTGATGGGCTTCGCAACACAGGAGCACAACAGTCGACGAGTGCAATTGGTGTGGCGCACGACGGAGTATAATCTTTACATTGCGCCCCTTTCGCTACAAAAACTATTGACCCATACGAGATTGCACCAGTTTGTGATGAAATAAAGAAAAAAAATTTAAAACCCCAAGGTCCTCCCAATTATAGAAGGGTGTCTGTGGCTTGTGTCTGTGGTTGGAAATTGCGGCGGAACTGACTTGTGAGTGGGACCAATTATCGGGTTGTGCGGTCCAAGAGTCAGCGCTATAATTGTGAAATAACTGGCAATGTAGTTTCTATAACCTTTACAAAAGTTTTTAACGATGTCCTTTTATTTTTTTCTGAAAAGTTCAAAATCTAGTGGTCTAGATTGAGCTATCATCGGTAATCCCCCGCTATAAATACAGACAATTTTTTGGGATGGTCCATATGCGAAGTTATAGCAATACTGAAAGAAGGGCTCTTGCACCGAATCTCCACTTCCGCGGGAGCACTGAATTCATATCCGCATATTGTTATTCCACAATCAAAACTCATCGTGGAAGGTTGGAAATTGACTATGATTTATCTGTCTCTCCTATCAGATTTGAGCATAATAATAGCTCTTTTCATTTGTCTCTATCTCTACAGAGGTTATTTTTCCTTCCTCTGGCGACGGAAAAAAATTCATAGTTAGTCTGAAGCAGAAACGCTGCTATTCAAAATAGGTCATGGAAAATTCAACCTATGCACCACGTGTGCTGTTGGCGCTCCAATTTTCGTTGAAATCGCTGTCTAACGGCTGCCGGAGGGAACGTTCATACGTCAGATTAACTCGTAAAGTTATCAGGAGAGGTGAATAGAGAAGAGATAGGAGGATGGGCGGATTATATATCGGGTGACATGGTATTGTGAGAATCTACCCACGAGTTGGTGCGAGTGTGCGTGTACAACACAACCATTCTGCTTCTCATCAAAGCAGGCATGTCCTATTTGGCTCGTTGATCTATTGACGACCCAACGGCTACCATATACCTCCAATAACTTCAATGAGTATTAATAATCACCTTATATTAATCGTGATGGAAATTGTGTCAATGATCGCAATTGGATCAAATCACCAAACTCATATTTTTCTGAATATTCAGAGCATGCGTGAATTATTTGCACATACGTGACGCACACCTTGGACAAAAAATCCATATATAGTGATCATGAGAAATTAATTGGTCGTAACTGTTGAATTTATGTTCGTTGACTATAAATTTATATGAATGAGACCTTTGTGAATTGACAACTGTGAGTAGAAATCAAATAGTAAATTCATGGCAATGTTACTCCAGACTGTTCAAGTTAATCAGTGAACTCTACGTGGGAGAAGATTTGCTATTTTCAAGGTGCAGTGATATTCAAAAACGGAGCACGTCTCATATCCAATATCATGTTGATTGTATGAATAATATTTATATTTTTGATCAGTCTCAATAAATTCGATGGTAGATGTACAGGAATAAAATAGATGCACATTAGTGATAGGAATAATATAAAAAAAAGATTAGGAACGTCAAGGCACGCGAGTTGTGCGATAAATCTCGAGTGTAAGCGCTCATCCTTATCTTGGAGCTTGCTGTTTCGAGAGCATCCGAAACGAGTGCAGTGTACTTCTGTGTTGCTGGAGGGAATTCCATTACATGCACAAAACGTCCCAGTTCTTTCTCGCGTTTTTTTTCTTCTATCACGTTGTTTCCAACCTCACCTATATTCTTCCACACTACTCACTCCTTTTACTTATTCTCGCTCTTCATCCCATGCTGCGAGAACCATATACGTGCGCTCCCATTTTGAGCACTCATGTAGCGCACGTAGTGCTTTATATTTTCTCTTGTACATATTTTCCTCTCTCAGTTCTGCTCCACAGTATGACGCCCTTACGTTGTTCCACATGCCATTGAAAATTAGGAACTGTTGATCGTCACTGCACAATCATTTTATTTATTCATCCCATGAAACAGACTAGACAACAGTGTCACTACAGTATTTAACCTGGAGGTGGATTGCCGAAGGGAAAAACGAGAAACCTGTGAAGAATGAGGAAAAATAATGTGCGCACTCAAGTAAAAGAATGGGGCGAGAAAAAAAAGTAGTCAGAATGGGGTACGGTGTTGGAGAAGGCGTTTGTGAAAATACCAAGGAAAAGAGACGCCGCGACGCAAAGACTGTGAGCGGAATGAGGATAAATGTGGATTGTAGTTGTGTAAACTATAGAGAGGGGGAGTACAACAGAGTTAGGAAAAGAGACGGAGGGTGAGAAAGAGTGTGATGGGAGATAAAACTTGCTAGGCATCGCTCGGAAACACGATGTGGAAAAATAAGAATTTCAAATCCAATTTTCCAAGGCATATTTAATAGCGAACGAACACATAGCTAACCGCCCACCATTTTATTCAACTATCAAAAACGACGACAAGTATATTCCTTCAAGCGCGTTCGCCCCGCACGAACCTGCTGGCTAACACATAACTCTACTCACTTTTATTTCTTATTACTTTTTCAACAGCAGCGATATGAATAGTTGAAAATTACAATATAATTGATGGTTCAATGTGTGGTGAGGATGCACCACTCAAATCTATCATAGAATTAATGAATCGACATTTTATGATAATATTACTTTTTGAAGCTATAACTAATGCTCAATTACAATCACTCCGAGTGCTGATGATGTTAGCAGTACCGCGTATCTATATTGCACGTATAAACTGCGGCAGTGAATTAGCGAATTAATGGAAGCCGTCAGATGTAGGGCGAGCCGCAGTTAAAATGTTCATTGCCGTGAAATAATATTCTTAGACGTATCGATGTGGTGTGGCACAGCAGGGGTTTGGTTTTTGATTAATTGTATCCACTTGAGTGGATATCACTGATTAGTTGGCCAGAATCGTATGTCACTCACGTGAAAACGTATTGTATGGATTGTGTTTCGGTCATATATATTCCATATCGTCCACATGTTACCAATATATTACTCTGTTAATGATAAAAATAACAATGCTGTGTGGTCTTGGCGGAAAAATTATGTCAATAGGTATATAATTCATTCGATGAAGTGATTTATCGGGATAAATCGTTGATAACGATTGATGACCCGGAAATGTTATACGACTTGCGATTTTTATAATTGTCAGTGTTGCTATATGAAGTCATAATTTTAGGAAATGTCTATTATTATTCGCAATTCAACCAACGACTCTCCAACTATGGATTGATGTAACTTATTGACTTCTTTGAATTCTCATGTACCAGAAACGTTGAGTGGATGCTGTCAATACCTGCAACAAGAAAATAATGTAGCTATAATAATCCAATCGATATATCAGATATCAAGTAGATTCATGAAGTGCAGTTTCATTCGCATCTCCGCGATACACTCTCAACTTCATTGAACTGGAAAAAATAATTCATTTTGATTCACTCTATATTATGTGTATGATTTATATATTGCGTAATGTATTCAATAAGGTATATAACAATATGAAGACCATTTCTCTGGGCATTTCCCCATTAGCGAATAAATTCGGAATTTTCTTGTTGAAAAGAACAAGGTTTAACACACTGATATATATGTTCAGATATTATTTTTTATTAGCAAGAAACAACGGTAGTATAAAGTGTTCTTGTGCGCAGATATACACATGTGGAGCATGAACGATGGGATGTTACAGGCATTTCATCGCAGATGTTTACACAAGAAGCAAACCAATTTCATGTCGATAAATTCCTTGTGAATTTCAACATAATTTTCGCGAAAACTATGTCAAACATTGATTAAATCGAAATCTCTGTATTGGGTATGATTGCCTTGAATATAAACGTAGCTGAATAGTGATTCGTCTGAGATAATGCAAAAATCACAGAAAACTTTTTATCAGAAGTAGTTTTGAAGGATGATTAAAATATTGATTCCTCTACTTCAAAATGTCTGCCCAAAATTTCAAACTTCCTGAAATACATTTCATAAGACGAGCCGCATTTAGGTTCTGAAAAAGATTTGTCAGTTAGTCTTTCGTAATATCGCCAAAGCGTTTTTCCTCATACAGTTCATCCAATTGAAACATTTTCAAAATTTTGTGAGAAATTCAACAATCACTGTAGTTCTACTATTCAAATGGAGTGTTTTACTCATTATATATATCGATTGAAAACAGAAGTTCGGTGAGGAAGGTCCAGCACTTGGGATATTCGCAGTTAACTTTGAAGTTCAATGTACACACTGAATATCCATCAGCATGATGAGTTCATAATCCTCATGTATTTTCTCTGTAACTCCTTATAACGTCTCCTGAAATCCATTTTCTATGGCGATGTGATTTCAGGATTCTCTAAATTACTTGTATCCTCGTCATTTTGAGTCAATGATGAATGTGTTACTGTAGCACATTGGTTAGTGGGATTCGACTGAAAAGTACATTCGAAATAGTTTATGACGTAGCCGATATACCGCAACAAAATACTTGGTGCAAGAGACGGGTGGAGAACTATATAAACTATCCTTTCATACACGAGAGTGAGTTGTGCGCTTAGCTATGAGAAGAAAAAAACCTACAAGCTATAAGAGAAAGAGTGAGGGAAAGAGAAAAAGAGAAAGGGAGAAGAGAGGAATAGAAGGAATGAGAGAGAAAACGAGCGAAAAAAGATGGCGCACCATTGGCAGAACGTAATTGGCGGCATCTGTGACCTAGTGTTCCGCGAAATTGATTGAGGACTCCAGGAGCGAGTCCCGGAGCTAATTGGAACGAGCAACAAATCTGCCACGGAGAATTCCGGTCACGGGTTGTGCTCAATTGCATCGAATACGGTTGCGCACAATAATAATGTTTGATTTTTTTCCTTTTGATTTTGAGTTGATACGCTGTTCTCAGGACATGGAATATATGAAATGCTGCAATTTCATTCAGTCTTACCATTTTCTTGTTACATTTCAAACTTACAAAAGTTGTATATATTTCCATATAATTTTCGCAGTCCCTTGCCTCGACTCGGGAGTTTCCATGTTCTTAATCCGTCTGCGGCATTCGAAGTTGGAACATCGCCATATTGCACGCTAATTAGTTCCTGACGCCAGACCGCAAAAGGATGCACATGGAGTGATAGGGTAGGGGAGAAGTCAACATTGTATAATTATTTTGCTTAACAAGTTGGGTCGCGTGGGCGTATCGATGAGCAGCTCAACAATACAGTTATTGTGTTAGCGAAAAGAATCGGGTTATCAAAACTTCTAACAAGAAATGAAAAACGTGTAAGATATACGAGAGAAGTTATGGACATTGGCAGAAGGTTGTTGGAGAGAAGATTGGGTCTAATTAGGTGTCGGAATTAGCACGAGGCCGCTCTCATTTGGAAACAGAACGACATTGAAACGCCATTTCACAAATAAATGCATCGTGATGAAAAAGACAAATGAAATAGAAATGTAATGTTGAGTGTATCTATGACAATAAAAGGAAAAAGTGTGTGTGGAGAAGAAAGAATCTTCCGCAGAGTATGCCAAATGATTTGTTGCATGCAGTTGGTATTTATCTATTCTCACCACATCTTGTTTCCACTTCACTGTCTATTCTGTGTTTTTATCTCAAATACTCGGTATTATTGACTCAATTCGAGTACTCGCATCTACTCCCGATTTAATTTATATGTGACATGCATAAAAGAACATGCATACATAGGCTCATTCAACATGCATAACACCAACTCCCGAGCAGGTTTCGTCATGCTCATTTTGTTATGTGTGCTGCAGTCATTTTCATTCCAACTATTTTGCGTCGATGAAGCGTACCACAAACGTGACCGAATAAATTTTAGGAATCATCGAGTAATTACTCCAAGCGCTTGCGAGGTGATACGCAATTCACTCCACTGCCAATGATTGTTCATTGATATGCATGTACAACGTCTCATATGACACGGTGATTGTGTGATAGTGGATATAATGCTCCAATTATTCGAATGAAGCGGAAAAAGGCATTGTGAAGTTTCAGTTGGTACATGGTGACAAACCAGACAACTGATTCAACAGTACTGTGTTGTCGCTGAATATAACTGGACACCCAATTCGCTGTAGACAAGTTATGCCAGGTGTTGATTACCGTGGTTTAACGAATCACATTTTTTACTGTCATTTCATCATTTGCGTCACGCAAATTGTATTTGACATTCCCCACCATTCAAAATGTATATTTCTTTTTTCGAGATGGAAGGATCGGGCTGTGTAGTTCGATCCTCACAACTTAGTGGTTCGGCAATGTGTTTGTTGTGATACGAAAAAAAAACTTGTATTATCAGTTTTATTTCGAGAGGATATAAAAATTGTGTTGATGATTTGTGAATGTGTACATATCAGTGGACAACATCCATCTAAATGTGCAGACTTTGGTGGAAAATAAATGTGACTGAGTATAAGCTGATTACGACTCGTTTGGTTTTTTTAATCCGAGTCGTGAACTAGGAAAGGGGTCCACAACATCCCCTATACACATCTGAAATGCACGAAGTGTAGTCATCCCCACTTCCTCCATCGTTTCTAGTCTTCCAAGAGAAAATGACGGGGCTAAAACAACGTGTGAGATAAAAACTGACATAAATTTCGTACCCACGCTTCGCTTCGCATTTCTTTTGCACAGCTTCCAACCACCACAAACCACAGCGCACGCGTATACAACTCTCCACTACCTCAACCACCACTACCATCACCACCATCACCACCACGGTCTGCCACTTTCCGTACTTCGTTTATTTTCCCTCTCTCGAACTCAACTCGTTTTTCTCTGTTTCAGCCCTTTGTATAGATTCTTTTTTTTTTACATCAACCCACAACTGTTGAGAGACATTTTTATTTTTTTTCCGTTACTTTTATACCCGCATGTCCTCCACAATGGTATAGTATTGCACAGCATGCGGCGAGAGGAATCCTATGATCTCGTGTTTATTTCGCTATTGTAAATGCAAACGTTATGAAGCGAGTTTATATCTGTTTACATGCATAATCACTAAAATGTATACATATATGTGCGAGCGCAATAGTTTTGGGATATGTAACTTGATGTCATCTGCATCATGAATTTGGAGAGTGAGATAAAATTTCAGGTATCTGATTGTACTTGATGTGTGTATGGCTCGAGTTTGAACAGAATAAAACTGGAATGAAAACTTCAGAAGATGGGGCAGTCGAAAAACGAGGAAATTGCCACTTGAAGTATTCAACTCAAATTTTACCTACCAAATACTACTTCGAATATAAAAAAGAAACTGATGGCATGAACCATGACTTGGAATTCATTCGATACTATTTCATAACTCCTCAGAACATCTTCCCTACTGACTTGGAAAACACGTTTCAAGGAGGATAACTACACATTTCTTAGTTCAAGAATATTTTGTGCAAAAATCGATTCATACATGTATAGAAAATACCAGCGTATGACAATGGCAACCTCCTAGCCAGTTAATTTAACTCTCAACATGTTTCCCAGAACTTTTATACATCTCATGCACCAATTATTGATACATCAATCACCATCGAAACATAGCGGAATATTCAGAGATGATTACTCTTGGCCATTCATAATATTGAACATCGTCCAACGTGGAAGAAAGCGAAGAAAAAACATCAGTACCCACCACGAATCGTTAAATGCGTGTCTTTCCCGAACATATGAATAAAAAATGCGATAAACCTATTCGCTGATTCATCAGTGAGTTATAAAGATTTTACGATGGCTTTCAAGGTACGTTGAATGGCGACTTATCGGTATCACAGGTAGTTGGATTCTGAAATCTGACACACAATGCTGAGAAGTAAAAAGTCAGCTGTATAGAACTCGAGTTGGCATGTAAGAGAACTGAAATGAGAAGAAAAGTATGAGCTGGCGCCAGCACAAGATATCTTTGGGAGCTAAGCCAACACGACGAATTCGATTATTCAGCTGTGTTGCAACTTCTCATTTATAAGTCACTCTGGATCTATGACATTGGTATCTTGCTCGTATCCACTCACTCGTTCACAAATCGGGGAAATGACGATAAGAAGGACAAGTGGGGGAAAAAAATAATATACACTGGAGAGATATGGGAGCAAGTAGTTCAACTATTTTTGTTATGTAATCATAAGGAAAATTCAATGAAACACTGGTTTTATAATAACTCTAGGCTTTAAGGCTTCACCACTTCTTCAGATTCTTTTCCCAGCTAAAGACCGTACTTGACGAATTTTAGTGCGAAGAGAAAGAAAGAATCATCACGAAACTTTATGATTCCCCGAAGCATCCTCGATTTCCTTACCATTCTGAATATTCATGCGACTTTTCGGATGAGAGCTGTCACGATTTCAGACCAAGTTAGCCAATCTCGCACACAATTATAAATACAGTACACGGATATATGAATTGTCGAGAATGAACGACAATGTAAAGTTTGAAAACATTGAAATGTATTGTTGAAGTTAATGAATTAAAACATTATTCGTAAGTGAGTTTCGTTGGCGAGAAAGTCACTGAGGCAGGGAGAAAGCTTAACGAGACAAATGTATGGTTTCGTTTTTGGGAAAATCAGCAGTTAGAGACTATTTGAATAGCTCGATTTCGAGTAGACTTTGTGCTCAGACCGAGAACATGAGCGAAGTAGAATGGGGAAACGAAATGGTACAGTGAAAGCAGACGGAAGAAATACAATTGCTTGGTTTATTCGTCTCAACTTTTATTGTGCTCCGCATCTATGACAATAGAAGCGTAATGTCTACAACCAAATGCTCTCCGTACACTCTTTGATATTTTTGACCCAATTAAACAAAAATGGTGATGTAATAACAATGAATTTTATTAACATCAACAATAACAAACATAAAACTATAATTGTAGAATCGCATCCATTATATATAAATGAGTGTTTGCAACCCAGTGTGGAGTTGGTGTGCAAGCTGTAAGAGTATAGTTGTAGTGATATATATAAATGACAAGAAAAAAAAAACGGAGAAGCGTAAAGTGTCAGGGAAAAAAGACACATAACGTGGATAAGCGAGGGATGAAAAATGCGGGCGTCCGGGACAAGCCGTCGGGAGTGCCGAGTTGGGACTGATGCAAGAGAGTGTGAGTGCTGCTGTCAGGAGCTATAAACAACGACCCAGTGCAAGCGGCGACAGCACGAGGGGCATGGAAAGGTGGAACATGAAAAATTCGCATCGGTATCCCGTGGTCGAGGGATGACAGGCGCGAGAGGACATATAACACCGAGTAGGTAATTCCTCACAAGGACAATGGGAAACATTTACCAATATGTATCGGATGCGGTAAATTAGCAGAATACTTGATGGAAACATCTATCGAATATTCTCTTCTAGTGAAGTTATGATGAGCAATATCTAACAGGCAATACCAATCGCGAGAGAACAACGAGGTATATTGTTGATGGACTGCAATGGTTGAAACGTACCAATATGGCAAACATTTTGCTCCTAGATGAACGTTTCATTGAGGGCCACAAAGACCGTCATAAAATATAATCACAAATTCGATTTTTCTGTTTTGCCACGTAGCACGAATTGTCCATTTTCCTGTTGTCCAACCTTTTATCCACTGTTTGATATGACCGACAAGATCAGATCTTCTTTATGTGGGTATGGTTTTATCATGTTCTATTCGCAGTATGTATGCCTTACACTGTCCCGCTATTGCCTCCGAATATGGCATTGCCACGTGTAATTCGTTACCAATCCACTCAGAAGTGATCTATTCATGAGTTCGTTAAAAATTCATCATTTCAATGAGTGAAATGTAAGAATGTTATTAATATCATTACGTATTAGTTGAGGTTAGCATTGAATTAGACACGGTTCTACATTCAAATTCGTATTGAGCATCCAACTTACTTTATCTGTTGAACTGAATTGATCAATGCAGAGATATACCAAGGTGATCAATTGAATTCATCTAAAACCAACGCTGAGTCAAAACGTAAAATTCATGTTATACATTCATCGCTATATTGAGTATATTCTGTATGAATATAAGTGAATACGATGACGTGTTCATTGAACGTAGTGGGGTGATTGCGAACGATTGAATGCAGTACTGCAATATCGAGACAGAAGAGATGTGAACAAGGAATATATAGGAAATGGACGGATGTGACGACCATGATTGCACGATCTTCATCTCATTCTACTCTCTATTTCTCTCTGTGAACATTTTTGAACAATAGAGCGATCCCCGTGCTTTTGTCATCATACATAGCCCCGATGGTTGTGGTCCCTCGATATATATATATATATATATATGTATGAACGTTATCAAAGTATAGTTCATACATTCTTTTCGAGAACTCTCATCCTTTATAACTTATAAAAAAAAAGTATGACTTTATCTCATTGAGATATATTGGATTTATTTCATACGCGGTAATGCCCGTTTATCGGAAATATCAAGATATACGAAGTTAGTGCAATAAGGGTTGAATATACCATCTGCTAGATAAGATCATTTATTTTGAAACATGAACAAAACATGATTGACGACGAATTAACATGGTATAGCTGTACATACAATATAGTCTTCATATTTTGGAGTAAAAAGTTACAAGAGGACGATATCATCAAATGCAAGATCCGTCCTGTATAGTAGAGTGGTTTTATGAAAAAAAATAAATTCTCTGTGTTTTCAGTAATGCTCGTTTTCGATATTTCAAACGAAGAGAATACACGATTGGATTTTTGTAGACACGAGAGAGGATACTTTCCTGTAGCGGAAGATATAATTCATTGCATGAAACGGAGGAAAGCGGGCTCTGTGGTATGTACCCTCCGCCTACGGTCGCCACATCAAGTAACGTCAATGTGCCAATCATTCAACGAAATGAAGTTAATCCCTGGCTTCATTCAATTTTTTCCCAACTTGACTTCTATCACCATTTGGTAATTTACTTTACCACATTGGCAACCCATTTAACTAGATAGTGTGGTAGTAATTGATGGCTGAGCATAATCAACATGAACAATCTACTGGAATGCATAATTTGATGAAAGTGTAAATTGGGATCGCAGATTTATTGTTATATACTAGTGCTGAAAGTAAATATTTGCGAACTGAAGGTTAATTTCATCATACATTGTGATGTGACGAAATCATTTTGATCTTCTACTTTGTATAAATTTCTAGACTTGAATAACTATCAATCAATCGGTGAATATTACTTATATATAGTGAACATATCAGTGACAGCCAAGAACGGTTGAGAAGTCGTATGTTCGAACGTTCTTTGAATGAACAGCAGAAGATTGATATTCCAATAGTCATCTGAAATTCATTTTGGGCCGGTGACGAGCATCTCCAAAAAAGTTTTTTTTTCTAGTAATATGCACCATGAGCATATTTCTATACTTGGAGGGTTATGGTGTTCTACATGAAAAAATATCATTGAACTAGGCAGCGGCACAAAGACTCATGTCATATCAAGATGAATGACTTGACTAAGTCTCCTGAGACCGTCTCTATCCCGACATTCTGATACGAAATCGATAGTGACACAAGAAAACATGAGATACGAACCTGTAAGAAAATATGGCTGAGTTGTATGCGTAAAGTGTATCATCTGTACAGATGTAATTGTAGCCATCGTCTCAGCGCTTTAGCGATCTTCTCCTTTCCTGGTAGCAGTTCATATGCTGTCATGATCAACGCCACGTTCAAATCACTTTGAAACAATCGTCAGTGTCAGATGAATTTGAGAATCCAATTATAACTGAAAGTGATGTATTCGGGTGAGTGCGCCTAGTCTTGGACATAGAGGTTCAATAATCATTGGATCTTGGCCAAATGCTGAATATCTTTTACCTGTAATAGCTCTAAATGACATGGCTCGTTGCCTTTTGTCACCATTTGACGCATTAGCATTCTCATTTTTCCATTTTATATTGGAATGCGTACGATTAAGTGACACAAGTATTTTCTGGCCAAATTATTAAATAATCGGGCATTATTCATTACAAATGAGGATTTTGGCGCGAGAAAATTTTATTGCATACTCGTGTGAGTTGTGTATCTGTAATGATGAGGTCGATATAAATCTGTGAATCATATATATCTGCTCGGGACGTTCATGGATGAAAATTGATATCCTGCTATTTAGGATAATATGGATTGCAACACGGTATCAAGTGCACTTTATTTATTTTCAACATTATATAATTGATCATAGTGGATTGTTTGGCGAGAACTAATGCCTCTCTATCGAGCATACATAAATATTATATTTACTTCATCATATTAAATGTTGTTGTTCTCAATTTCTAATAGTATCACTGCAATATATGCGCTTGTTGATGCATACTGTGTGTTTTCGGTAATTGAGTATTAGAATTATTATCAATTTTATATGAAAATTTTTGAGATGTGTGGGTTGTAACATTCGTGCATATCCGACGACAAACTCAAATTTTGCTGTGCTAGTGAAATTCAATTTCATTTTCTCAAGAAAATTTTTATAGATACTCACAACCAAAGTTCCCACAGAGAAAACTGGATTTGATATAAATCTGGAATCATAGCTGAGAATTTTGTATGCGCAACAATGGTCGAGAATTTCCATCCGATATAAGATTTGCAGCGTATTTTCCATGTGTCGATATTTTCAGCCTCATTCCAAATTTGCCACGTACCTCATGAAATTCTCGTTGATATGAAATTTTCAATCGACCCAAGCAACATGGAAATGGAAAGTTTACTGTTCTAGAATTCTAGAATAGCACATCATTATTAGTATCCGTGCCTAATGAATTCTTGTTCGAGAGTGCATAGAAGCAGAGTATATTTTCACGAGGAATAATGACGCAACACGAACACGTGTTGACGGTATCGTACAGTTTCATTTGTTCCTCTTACACGTACCACATAAATGTACGCATTTTACATTCTGTTACGTGATTTCTTGTCACCGCCGAGTTTGTCATGAAATTGTTGCCGTATCGTAACGATAAATGCGAGAATATGTACATGAAAGCGCGAGCATCCATATGATAGTGAGAAAAAATATAACAATATATATATGAGCATGAGTGTAATACACGTGAAATTGCAAGTTGCAAATAGAAAATTGTGTTTCGTTGATAATATCAAAACTAGTATTTGATTCAGCGTGCGTATACTTATGAGGGGCGTATACCGGTCGAATATATAAGTGCGCAAGGGAACACTGAAGTATTCGTATGTATGAAATGGGGGAGGAACGAGTTTCAACGGGTATTCTGTCTCAAATATATACGTATGTATATGTGGATATGTGAAATGCTAGTTTGCATTTTTACGGTCTATGTACATGAACGAAACAGTATGAAAAAAATATTCTCTCTGCGCTTTTTAACGTGGTGGCACATTCACGGTCGCGTGCGCACCTTCAGCTACTTTCCCTCATAAATATATTCGCATGATTTTTTTCCCTCATTCTTCTCAACTTAATTTTATTTTGATTCAACAAATTATACCCATGCTGAATTTCATTTGACGCGATAATAACGCCATGTTCGCGATACCTTTCTATATAGACCTGTGAAATTCCAATTTCGCGAAATACATCATCGTAAGAAAAAAGGGTTTTCTTTCATTTTTACTATTATGCGCAATCTATGAATTATTTCAGACAGAAAATGAACGGTAAAGATAATATTCTGCAGGCATTATTGACTGTGAAGGTACTGAGATTATTTTTCCGAGTCACGTTCCTCCGCGCTGATGAGAAAGCGACGTTTCTACAGTTTCGAGAGTTCGCTATTTCAGCGAGTGGATGAAAATCTGGAATTGGTCATTCGACGTGAATGAAACGCAAGAGTCTCGTCGATATATTTTGGCAACGAGCCCGGTCATGGCTTTATATACACACCAATTCATATATTATGTTGGCTCTAAATGTCCCGACCGGAATGTCGTGAGCGGCCTGCTGTAACGTTAGCAGAAAAAAACTGTTCTCACTGTGGATTCCCTTGCGGATAAAAAAAAATCATCACTTTCAATAGGTGAAACCAGAAGGTATTCCAATCTCTCGATCCAGATATAAATAGTGAACTTCTTTGAAAGTCGGGAACATTTATCTGTGACTAATTGGTGCTTGTAACTATCATGACTCATAGAACATTTGGTGGAGGCGCTCATCATTTAAGAAAAGCAATGCCGCACAAAAAATATGTTGAACAGAACTGATGGGTTAGTAGATACATTGCTTATTGGAACAGGAACCAATGTTGTGCCTGTTCGAGCTTGATATTCAATTCTTTACCAATCAAAGGACATGACGTTCTAGGTCGCAATTTTTTTGGTCTAAGAATACTCTTTTCCAATAAGTATTGTTGGGATTCAGATATGTCCATGCAGAACTGGACTGAAAAGAGAGACGCGACGACACCGGATTGGGAAAACGAATGACGGTGTTCCTCGTACACGCTCGATTTGTCAGAACTGGAAAGCCACAAAGTCGTAACGCGGTTCAGAATGGATGAACGAGCATTCGGTAAAAAGAGACCTCTTCTCTCTCGCTTCTTTTATTATCTTTCCTTTCCTTCTGTCTTTACCATGCCCGCTGTTCATTCATTATGCCATTGTGAGTGCCTATATCTATTCTTTTGGTCATTAGTGATGCAATTAAATTATTGCAGGAAGTAGGACGAAGTATACTCAAAGTGTGACTATAATGTGTGTTAAATTCTAAAGATCCCAGAATAAAGTATACAGCGACGAAGAATATATTGAGGGTCAATCTCAACTTCCCCTCTTCCAGTTGTTTTCGATCAGGAGAGAAAATTAGTACGTTGCGACATCATAGAAACTTTTTCCCGCACTGAACTGTCAGCGCAAATATCAAATCGGAAATGATTGTATGGTGATGTGAATTTTCCAGTTTCTTTCCGAACATCTGGGGTTTCAAATAAATATGACAGTAGTTTTGGCGATATTTCTTGTTAACCATACCAATGTTAACTAAACAAAAGGTTCTAACTATATATGAGCATCAGCCAGAGAGTAAGAGATTTAGACCAATTTTAGTGCGACTGCTACATGTTCGGATTTATCCCCAAGAGAGAGGGAATAGTCAATGTGGAATACCACGTTTGTACAAATGCTATTCGATAAAATTTATGATTGAGATATACATGGGCGGCGAACTCACTGACGGAAGGTAGACGCAAACATCCGTGTGATAAAATTTAGATTCCATCAATGTGTCAATTCAATTGATCGCAGAACCTTTCGATGACATACATGCTCAATAGATTTCCCTCACCTGCAATTCGCCATTCCTATTTTTAATTTTTCCCCTCTATGTAATTGCGATCGTATATATTTATATAGCCATATTATGTTCATGTTCTTTCGGGGAAAAATGTCTGGATGCACAGTGCATGATGATTTGGCACACGTTGCGGGAGTACGAGCAAATTGAAATACGGAAAATGCTGATCCACCAAAATGAGGAAATAACAGTCGTTTCGAAGTTTCCTTCTGTCTCCTTTTTTCCTACAACGGTTTTCTTGCGCGTATATTCTGTTCCTTTTCATTTTCTCAATCTACCTCTGACGGTTCTCTCATCCTTTTCTTTCGTTCCCTCACTCTCCATTTTTTTTTAGACTCATCTTCATGCTACCGGTATTCTTTCACATCTTCTATATTTTGGTTTTTTCCAGGCCCTGGTCGCTCAGGGACGATCCGGGAGTGGGTATTCGTAGCTTTGTGCTGTATCTGTATCTCCAGGGCTTTTACACATATACTCATATATGCATCTATATATATATGTATGCATGGAACTATTGTTCATTCCGCTCCATTTGCTCAAGACTTGGAGAATTTTAATATGCGTCCTCACATTATTCTTTTTTTTTTCGTATAACCTTTCATCGCCATCGCCCTCTAACAGTTTGATCCTCAGAGGAATGGAAATAAATGAGTCGATTTCTAATTAGCATTTTCTTTGAGGGGTTAAATCAACAAAAAATAAATGCAATTGTGTTTTGGCTTGGTAGCAATATTGACAAAGAATTCCGGGTGCAAATGAAAGAGGTGGAGAACACGGACAGAACAGTCAGAAGTAAAAGACGATTCAGTGAGAGCGACCGACCGATGCAAGCTTTTTCCAACTTGCTCGTAAATAGATTTTACGCCCCACTAAAATGAGAGCATAAATTTTAAGCCCTGAAGGGGAGGAAAATTAAAAGCCATCATATATATCAATTCACCATTTGCCCTAAACAGAATCACGGTTGAAATTTTCGATTCTATGAACAATCGCAAGGTTGTTCTCAAATTTTTCAATTTTAATGCGCGTATGCAAAGAATATGAAGAAATGGAATCTTTATTGGGAAATTTTGACGAAGTTTCGCTTCATAACGAGAATGTCATATAATTCGGTGTGTCTTTCACAACTATATGATGAATGAGGTGAGGGATCGTTCCTCATCAGTGAGATACACACCCAACAGGGAGAATGAGCAGCAACAAAGAATGACGCACTCGTTTAATGTGCACATGTTTCATAATATACGACGTTGTTATATGTCTCATCGATTGACTTAATCTCGGCTCTTGAGTGAACGACGCTCTCGGGAATGTCAGTGGTAACACTGTGGATTAATCGGCCCTTTCGTACATGCCGAAGTAATGTTTACCTGTCACGTTGTAGTGGTAAACCATTAGGAATTTCGGTTGGCTGATGAACAAACGCTTCATGTCCTGTTGCAGGCACACCAATACTTCTCTATGCGTGTGAGTCAATTCTCCAATTTTGTTATCGCACATCAATTCACGATCAGCTATGTTGAAATTTGATCTGTACGTGAATTTAGTCAGATTTCCTGTCGAGTATATATCGCTGTTTCCGCCCGAAATCTCGTCTTGTTGGTGAAGTAAAAGAGACATTTCATGAAGTTTCTCAGTGCGTATATACGATTCAATTCACTTGATTCCAAAGGTTCCAGGCGTAACACAAGAATTAGGCGACTTTCATTTCTGGTAGCGAAGAATATGCATGTCAGACTACTCTCGGAAAGCTATGATAGATGCAGAATATTAATGGATTTTAATCGTGCAAATTAAAAAATCACCTCAGTCAGAATATTGCGACATGTTGCTGCATATTAATGGCCCAAGGTAGTAGATGGCTGCAACTTCAAAGTAGCTACGCTGTTCTCGAGTAGAATTAAAATACTTCACCTGCATGAAGGAGATATGTGGCACCGACGTTTTATTTGTTAAAATTGGTTACATTGAGTCAATTTTAGTGCTATATCATCTTCAAAGATTCCAATAATATTTATGAGTGACGACGGAAATTGCTCAGGCAGCCGACAAATTGCTGTGTGCTATCGTTTCGTATAAAACTGTTTAAAATTTATGAATGCATTTTTACTCGTGAATAAAATTCTTCTGAAATCCATGAAACGAATTCCTTATCCACTCTTTCGCGATGTTACATCGATGAGTGGGTAGAGTGGGTGTTTGAAGGTGGATGAACAAAAGATGAAAGGAACGGAGTAAAAAAAATTGAGAGCATCCCGAGAGTAACGCGAGGGAAATATATAGGAGAGCTGGGGTGGAAAAGAGCCCGAAAGAAAAAGAACATTTTCCGTAGTGCCGATTCCCAAAGACACGTGACAACGAATCTTGGTATGGAGACTGGGAGGTTGTTGAGAAATTCTGCAGAGAGATAGAGAAAGAAAGAATAATACGAAAAAGAGTTTTCACCTTGTGGAAGTTGGCAATATCGGGGGTTAGCAGCGCGAACATTTTTCTCTTTTTATCCAATACCGTAAGCAATCTTAGAAGCTGTTTGGCATCGACGAAAGTCGCGCTCTGTTGGCGACAAAGCACGGTTATACCTTTTTCCACTGTTTGCTTGTGAATCGTTGCATTCTCTCAGTCAGTTCCCCGGAAATTTTATTCACGATAGACCTGCAACGATCTCGTTTGTAAAACGTAACTTCAAAGGGCAATATTGCTTTCAGCCCATGCGATATTCATTCTAGATTCGAAAGGTCGAACGACCCAGATGTTTGGGTGCTAGGTCCAACATATAAAATTTCTAATCTTCATGAATTTGAACACAATGGTAAATGGTAATATTGATGATGATCAAAGTGCTTCTAGATATGCAAAATCAATTGGGTGAGTTTTAGAGCATATGCGGTGGATCAATTTGCAATTAAACTAATTGGATCGACTGGCAAAACGCGTTTCTCAAGTCCTGGCACAAAATAGATGCCTCTTGTGTGCAACTCCTCTGTAGACCTTTGCGTTCAGTTATATTCTATAGATTGCACTCGATGCTTCAGAATCCTCCTCGTCTATTTCATCACCATGGTATAGTCCCCTCCATCTAATTCTCTCACACCACCTGGTCTCCTCTGGCGGCCCCTATTCTTCATCAATGTAATTGTATGTCCTTCATGAATGCTCTGATGAAATTATCGAGCAATAGTTCGCCTCCATATCCCATTTGTTGGCTTCAAATGCACTTGAATCAAGAGAATTTTCTATTGGGACATCACGTTATTTAAAATCAATATTGTCATACTCGTGAACCCATTGCACTTATTGTCAATTTCTGCATGTATTCGTGAAGTGAAACGATGATTTATCAATACTCCCTGAAATATTCTTGCTATTCTATATGCGTCAATATTATTGTAAAATGTGAAATGCATTGAATAGAAACAAAAGGGAACTAACAGAGTCCATTGAAGCAAAACGAATCAGTGTTATGGAACCCACGCTTTGAGAATGGTGCGTACCATCGCGAAAACTATTCGAAATAGATATGGCGCGTTGCCGAAATAATATTTCACAATGCATGGAATAATTGTTGAAGTATACGGCTATGAGGGTCCTGCAGCTACCATAAAATGTAATCCGCTCTGTAGAATTGTTGTGGGAAGAACGACCACGGCCACCATCATCATTGCAATGATAATATGACGGGTTGTATAGACAATGCATCAGCTTTTTCATCTCGTGTAGCGCCATCATAGCTGTCTCGTGTCTCGTTGCCAGAAATTGCTTTTGTTTTGTACTGCAGTAAAACGACAAAGTATAATAGGTAGATATAGGTAATGTGTATGGGATATAGCTGCTGTATGGACTGGTAGGTGAGAAAGAGTAATAGACCGCAGTATGTCAGGCTGGAGAAAGTTACGTGCAATGTGTGAAATACTTCATGCATTCCAGAATAAAGTACAGACATAAACTATACGATGTATATTTCACCGTAACTGCTCATCCAATCAAATATATTTTCAAACCGTCGAATTATATGTGCCAATTTTACAAACTTGATTGACTCGTTTCCTCAACATCCAATTCCGCGTTTTTATACCACGTAAAGTCACAGTCACTTCGCTCATGAAGCATACATTGCATGTAAATTTAACGTGCGATTGGTAATCTCAATCTATGGGTAAATTCACCAATGATCCTTTTTTAGAATAGAATTAATCATTCACATTTATCAAAGGGTTGGTTCTAATGTGGAATTTACCATTGCCCTTCAATACACCCTGCAACGCTCTGATACTACGTATTGACGCAAAGTTTGCACCATCTCATGAGTAGCATGCGGCAGAAGGGATAGGAATTTATCCAAAGCTTGATGTTTGACGAATGGGGAATTGAAACTCTACAACAAGGAAGGATTGGCGTTCAAAGGAGAAATAATAGTTATGATAATGACGATGTCGAGCCCAATGCAATATAACGTTGTCGAGTACAAGGGTCGTGACAATTTGCCAATTGGCCAGTCCTAGTTTGTTGACCCAACGGAATTAGTTTTACCGCTGGTGTTCACTATATCCACTTTTCCTCTCACCCATCGTCACACTTGGCAAATTTTATCAATTCCACTATTTTTGGCCACAAGCCAATTCCTGTCAGCGACTATTTGGAATGTCCTCTTCTTCGTTGATTTCCACTACATTTATTTCATGTTTTTCTAGAAAGCTTGACTGCTGAATCAAGTTTAATCGGTCCACATCAATATTCTCAATGTGCGAATAAATAAAAATCCCAAAATTCTCATCAAGTATTGAATTCTGAACTTGATCTACTTAAATACCCCCTTTTAACGGCTGACGTTTAGTTAGACGCTGTCCTTTATTCATCATTTCTCGATATTTAATTAACACACATATCAAGCGTGAGTTCGAACTTCACCACAACTCGCTGTTGACAAAATGAAATGCAAACATGGCGCAAGCAAACAGTAAAAGAAGCAAACAGAAATGTCCATAGTTTTCATTAGAATTGTGCAAATATCTGGATCCCCTAGTTGACACTGCAAACAACCTCTAATCATTGATTTGTTAGAGCGTAACACTTCTGTTAACGATGGGAAAGAACATGAAGAAGGTGAAAAAACAATAAGGGCCGGTTGAGGAAAGTATAACTGAACTTTAGCATAGGCACCGGTACGAATAACGAAGTATTCGTAATATGAAACTGGCACACAAACAGCGCTTTTTTCTGGCGCGTTCATGCATTTCGTGCTAATAAGACATTCAAATAAAATCAAGCACCTCTGGCGTGACAAGCCTATTGACTGAGTCGGCGGGGTATAACATCGCAAGGGGGTGTTTAATGCGAGCGAAACAAAAAAAATAAATTCTCTTTCTCTCTGTAGTAAAATACATAAAGTATTTCCCCCGAGAAATATAGGCCACGTGCGATTCTCATCCCTCAACGCCAACGCAATGGAAATTCAATTTTATTAGTTACACCATATCTCTCGAATTCTGCGTCCACATCCAATGAAAATCTTGAATCATTCAGAGAGAGGAAATTATTTCGAACTGTTGTCATTCAGTTTGGGGAAAAATGATACAATTTAAATGAAACTTGAGTCGCTTGCATTAGGTGATATCCGTTGGGCAGAAGTTTCCTGAAGAAGGGTGACAATATATATGGGATAAAACGATTATGGGAATGAAAATAAAGTCTGCCTGCCTCACATCGCTGCTTGAATTTCATTAGGTAGATTTTCTCGACTCCATGCTGCAAACGCTCACCTTCTCAATAGTATACATATGTATATGCTCTATACATCAGTATTATGTGTATACGTGAGATAGTGAAAAGAGCGGAAAAATAAAAGGGAGAGCCTTCAGCAGCCAATATCTTCAAGTGGGACTTAGACCTGATCCTTTCTTTATACTCGGTTAAATTTAAATAATGAATTCTGCACTAATTTGCTCCCAGGGACGGTCACTCTCGGCAATTCATGGCTTCATATTTTAACTGTATTGATCGTAACGAATAGAAGCGCATGATTTTTAATCAACGCATAAGATGTCTCGATGAAATTTTGGAGAAATCTTCGGAAGATCTATAGATAAAATGCGACCATTCTTACAATTCCGCAAAGGTCTTGCACAAGTTGCAAGTCGTCTGAAACCTCCATCAGCCATCCACACTGCGAGTACTTTGACGACAGACGAACGTTGAATAATTCTTTCGAATCCCCCGAAGCAGAAAACTAATAATTTTCTTCGTCCGGCGCACACCAGTCGACTGGAAAGTACTTCCTTCTTCTTTCGACCCAGCTTCGATTCTATGTAGATATATATTTGTGCATTTTGTCGCCAGTACGGCCAGCATCAACCCACACCTTCTAAACTCTTCTCTCTTTTCTTCTACAACCATCACAGAGCTGGATAGTTCATTTATATACGTATATATCAAAGTATGTACCAACGTCTTGCCTCACGTTAACCCTCGAATGTCGCCAATACTTTACCCGTCGAGACTCGCAATTTTATTGGTTTTTCCACTGACGCAAGGAGGCTATTAATTGTGGACGGATCGAGAGAAACGTAAAGGTTTTGCAAGCGACAGAAAATTCGTCTTTAACGCCGTCAGCCTATTGACATTCGTGTATAGAGCTACTGCTTCGTGCACCTCTGTTGCTGCCTCCTTTTTTTTCCATTTTGTTTTTCCTCATTCTACCACTCTATCACTATTTCTTGTCACTCGTTTCGTTCTTCACCATCTCTTCCTGTACCACACTGCTGATCGAATCTACAGTTATATATCGAAGAGTCATTTCCGCAATTGGTTACTCATCTGATGTACTGCGTATGGATCTGAATAAATACTCTAAAGAATCCTTTTCACCGTTCGAACCCACTTAGCTAACAGTTCTTGATCATCATGTCATGCTCATCATCGTTGTGTATCGATGAATTTTAACAAGCTGGAGTCCCTGGAATTGAGTCTCGTTGTTGTAATACAATACAAACGCAAATGCATTCAAAGCGCCAATTTTATTTGTCCAATGAATATTGGCTTGCATAAAAAATATGAGAGACTTTTTATTCGCAGTCATTTATTTCCATTCGTTGTCGCATCAATTCTTTTCCATGACTCCAATGCAGTATGATTTTTATTTGATGGTGAATAATTTGCCGACATATTGATTTCATGTATAGCTCTGGCAGTATACGGTTACCTCATGCGCAAACTTACCCAAATATTGGTAAACAGGTAATGAAAAAATGAAAACCCGAACATCAATAGAAAATATGTGTTGGGTTCAGTGTTGATGAATAACCCCTGCATCCAAACGGTTTTATTATATACTTAACGAACCGCATTCTACTCATCTGTATATCATTATTCTCTGACGAACGTATTCCATTCTGAATAGGTTTTTGATGTATTCGAATGGAATAGTGAATTTTGACATTCACGAGGATATTTGCACAGTATTCATATATTGCATCACAATATACATCTGTCGTTGCGCAAAATATAATTTCTCATGGCGCACAGCGTACTTGCCATATGCAATAGTTCAATTTCGATTCTCCGGCCTAATCCCAAGATTGATTGCTGCACATTGAATAGATATAGTGTTGGGATAACGGTGAAAACGTGTCAGCACTCTGTATGTAAGAGCTTCAGATTCACATACGACCACACACGTTGCATGTACAAATCACTCACGCGTCGATCGCGAAGGACGCGTGATATTAGCCGTACACACCGCAGCAACCTCGGCGTGAGGATTCCGCACCCAAATGGATCTACCAGCTTCTGAATGGCCATGTTTTCCCATTTCCAACTTGATTCTCAACGAAGCACTATGCTACTGAATATTTTACACAACACGACTTAAATCGGCCCAACCAATTGCTTCGAAAAAAAAAAAATTGATTGACATGCGGAATAATCTCGAGACATTCATGCGAATCGGTTACTGCGGTCGTTATACGTTTGAAAATGTTTTTCTATCGACACACCAGTGTAAGGATCAATATCTATGTTAATCTCGCAGCCCCCTTACAGTGAGTTCGAGCTTATATTATACCGCACTCTTTTCTCTCTTTATCTTGCTCTCCATTGGCGGTCAATATTCCAGCAGCAGATAAATATTCACATAAAGGAGGATGGCTTCGCCGGGATGAACCCTCGTTTTCTTTTTGGGAGATATAGCCGGCAGTATGAGCGTATCGATTCGCTGATGAAAAGTCTCGATATGCATAGAGTTTTAATGAGACATTCTGGAATATTGAAGAATACGTAGCGAACTCCGAGAAAATTAATTCCAGGTTGTATTATATTTCTCTGGGATGTAATTTTAAAGATATATTTGATGGAAAACATTCAGTGAAAACTCAACAAATCACAGCGCTTGATGGAATCTGTTCTCGATCGTGATACCAAATCATCAATGTAGAATATTTCATTGAAAGAGGAACTCAAGAATATGAGAATTCGATTAGAGCCAATATATAATTCATATCTACCCAAAATCATTCTCGGACTCCCTCATATTCAGGTCTAATTCATGATGATCACAATAACAATTCGGTCAATGTTTATTCTGTCCCGCATTGAGATACCCATAAATGTGACAATGAAAAAAATTGGAGTTGGCGTTATTCAAACCAATTTCTATCAATGTTTGGCTAAGTATATAAGTGCGATAAATGGTCGTTCCAAGTTGGGAGAGCAGTGGAGCCTCATGGAAGCTTTCGTCTAAATTGGAAAATCGTGTGAGCAATTCGGTGAGCCGCAATTCGAAATTCAAATCTATTTACTTTCAGATCCACAGCCGGCTGTCAGCTCCCTTCATAGTCTACGACTTCTATACATACACACCATTTTCCTTTTATACTGTTCACTGGTTGGTTTTGCGACCCCCATTAGCCTAAATCTATTCTTTATCCGGTGTTACCATTGTATATGTCAGGAGTTATACAGTGTGAATATTGAGGCCTCGATCGCGGAACACACTGGACTTCATTTACACTCATCAAATATCTTCGTCCACGATATATCCGTACTCATGTTGATGTCCGTGACACATATTGATGAGATTCATCTTCCTACAACAATGTTAGTCACTTTCATTCGTAGAGATGTAACATTAACTACATGTGTTATGTTGTGATGCGTGTGACGATTTACATATATGTCCGTGAGATTATTCATCATCGAGCACACATTCGACGATAAAATACAACGATATTATTTACATGCATAAGTTCGTATGTATTCACACTGAACACACGTGACGATCATTAGCGTCAGAATCATTGGAGCAATTATTAACTCCTCGTTGTATGTGGAGCACCGGCAGAGCAGGGTATTATGCATATTGTAATGTCGACAAACTGTGTATGAATTAATCTGCTACTATGCATTTTGTTTGATCTCTGTGTCATCATCCATGATTAATATTAGCTCATTCTACGGTCGAAAATAATTACAGCCTGTGAGTGAAATTGTACTATGCTGATACAATAATTTAAACCACATTTTACATTCGTCCGCAATGTGTTGCACCATCACACTGTCAGGCTTTATATCTTTGTGTATTGATAACGGATACAATTTCATATTAGGCATCAATAAACATATTATGCTACTGCCTCACGACGGTCATGATCATCTTGATATGTGTTGGGTAATTAATATGGTTAATTGTCCTGAGGCTGGTCAACCTACCTCATACATCCACAGCTAAATGGTGAATAAACCATATGCTCATGGTTGTGATTCCCCTGCGCATATGTGTCAATCGTAGAACTATATATATCCAAGTATGCGGAACTGCAAATGTGTCAGCCATTCGTGAATAAATATCCTACATATTGGGGTGACGTTGCTCACTGCTTTCGTGACGATCGAATTTAATACGATTTGTGCACAGTCCAAACACGATTCACAATTTAGTTCGAATCAGTCAATGGTGACACTCATAGCTCAACTGCGCGGAAAAATACTTTGGGAGAAAGAAGAAGACATCTTACAACAGATTTGAAACGCGAATGCGGCCATTGGATAACAGGCGAGGTGGAGAACTTCTACAGCGATTTATCCCATGGGAAATCAGTCGTTCTTTTATTGGTGGAATTGTGCGAGCTTTCCATGAGCGTGTGGTTATCGTAAGTTGTGTTGGGGTCAAGAATGGGCTAGTGCTCTTCCACAAAGGGGAGGATGTGGATAACCAAAAGCCCAAATTGTATGAGGCGGTATTGACAAAGCTTCAATTGGTGCACATACGCTAACCTTGGCATTGAAACGTTGTTTCTCCGTTTCATCTTGCGATTTACTGAGATGCAATAATCATGAAATCATTTTCGGATATAACCACAACATAATACGTAATCCAGATCAATATAAACATCAATAATATACTCATGACGATCCCGATCAGTTCTGTATTCAATTCTGTCACTGTTCAGGCACTTGAAGTCACCATAATTCGACATCATCATCCATCCTGATTGTTTCGACTGCAATAGTCATTCGAAATTGATTTGTATTCACGTTTCCTTCAGCAACGAACCGGACGAGGTAAAATTTTCGATATCGAATGCAAATATATTCGCAAATCATCAAGTTCAATTCATAGATAGTCGTTGGAGAAAAAAACTGAGAGAACACGAATATAATTGTTCACAGATGTGATGATTTTTTTTTTGACAACGGTGGTGATATAAATTGATTTCAATCAACTGAAAATTGGGTTTAGATTCTATCTCCATGTCTCTTTTCTCCATTTTCCGCTGCAGTTTAGCGTTCACATTGTCAATCGAATGCGTGTGTAACGAAACGAAATTGCAATAGCGATATAACAACAGATATTTTATTCAGTGTGCATAAATAAACTAATATATCCTGTGCGAGTAGAGCGTGCCGTACGATGATACGTATTGTGGGTTCACAGCTTCGACATGCAACTACAACAGAGTTTGATACAATTGCGACATGTAGGTTTTCTGTGACCTGCACTTTCTGTCGCGCCTCGTAATCTATGTGCCATTTGCTTCAAAGAGTACTCATTTACTTTTCACGCTCGACATTTTGTATGTGTATGCGGTCGTGCTACATAAATAACATCATAGAAATGTCACATTGACGACACTACTGTCATCGAAAGACCTCCGAAGCTCGTCATATTTCATTCACTAGGTGTTGCTATGCATATGTGGATGTGTTTGTTTTTTTATTTTTCATTGAACAGAGAAACTTGAATATTAATGAAATTTAAAGTTATATTAAAATATATATGCATAGATTGTTTGTATACATAAGGATGATCCAATTAGCTCTGTTCGTGATTATTCAATGAACTTGAAACGTGGAGCCTTTTTTCAAGAGCTTGTTAAGGTTACTCGGCTGATGTCTAGTTCAATCTGCAAATCTATGTACAACCGTATTTTTATTGAGAAAAACCTTTTCAAAGTTGTACTCCTGTGAGGATTGCACTTACATGTCAGTCGTTATTTATGAAAGAGACATGTACTATCAGCAATTCATCTTTTTCCTCCTCAACTGAATTATATTTTGCGGCAGTACATTCGCTTTGCATGTTCATGCATGAAAATTGTTTGCTCAAATGGACAAATATCAATCATCAATGTGCTGACGCAAGTGATACTACCACATTTGCACTAATATTATTTGATTTTTGGGTCGTCGGGGAGAATTTATTGTTGTTCCAGTTCTATATGAAGTCAAGTTAATACCATATAATACAGCGACGGAATACAGCCAAGTAAAATTTTACTCAAACATTCACGAATTCCTTGTGTATAACATAAAGCCCGAGACTATCCACTGAGCAATTTTAGTTTCGTTGGTCTAATCTCAAACCAATAACGTTAGAACTTCCCTGTACGTAGTACACAACAGTGGTGAGCATTGGTGTGAGGATAGCAACTATATCTAATTCGTAATTCACGAAGTTGCCGTGGCAAACTTCAGAAATGCGGTTATATAGAATTCGTAGATCATCAAAGGCTCCAATTTCGTATTGTGTTGTGAATAATTTGTTAACTTTTAATTATCATAGTGTGGTGTCCGATCGAGCGAACTGCACTATAAAAATTCATGCGACAAGCTTGCTCGTCAGATTGCAACAATTTTTCGTACTGTTGAACATGTTTCATCACACCTAACTGTGCTCTTTTACATTGTATTCAACACAGAGTGTTAATATTGATACATTGGTAGGTAGCATACTCGATGTTGATGCTTCTCTGTCAGTGAAGATCTCGTTGAGATATGTACACTTCATGGCGGAATAATCTGGATGTCTGGTCAATATGATAATGATCGTATGGAATCAACAGTAAAAATCTCAATTTTCGGGATTCATTTTTACACGACATCTATTGAGGGGAGACGACACGCAGCATGCGGAATACGAGAACGCTACTATTTTACCGGATCTGAGAAATTTGATGAAAGTGTTTAAGCTACTTACCTGCTGTAAAGACTTCAATCACGACGTTGTATTCAAATGTTATTTGAACGAGCATAGATGGAAACTACTATACCAGCAGATGGTATTTCAATCATAAACTCTATTGGCAAATGTGATTCCTGTATTAACATGAATAAATAAAACATTGATGCTGCTATATTTCCCCGTTGGGTGTCAGCACATTGCGCACTGATTCAATATGGCCGCTGAGTGGCTGACAAGAACCATGGTGATGTGTATGTCACTTTCCTAACAATCGACGTTTTTATACAATTGTCATGAGTTTTTTATGAATAACATAAGTGTTTGGTACTGTGCACATTTGTGCTCATGTTGTTAATGTACACATTTGTCATACAATCAATTTGCTATGGATAGCAAGTTCATTTCATCGTAAAGTATAAAGTGGTGAGTGTTTGCTCCGTGTGTTGAAAATGTTTGTATTGTGTTTGACACAACCAATTGTTAATCATCGATACGTAAAAGTTGATTGTTCTATGAAGTGATATTGTCATATTGTTCATATGGAAATTAATATTGTAAACGAAGATCGCAGAAAAAGTTCGTTTCTGTATTTTCAATAATGTGACATTTCGAAAATTGTCCCCAACAAATTTACTCATGTGTAGATACCAAGTGAGAGCCAGTGAGATATTCACATTTTTACTCTCCTCCCCGAGTTTTTTCTCCCTCTCTTTCACGCCGCCTTTCTCTACCGCCGTTTATACAACGTCTCTCTGTGGTCCTCAAACTCTTGATCACGTGGTTGTCCGCCCCCGCATCCAACATAACCCTCGGATCCTCATTGAATTCACATACTTCCCAACTTCACTGAATCCACAAACTTCTCATTTTTTACAATGCTATCATTTTCCGGGAGTTGGCTACAAATCATTCCAAATTCAAATGTCATCATTAATTTCTCCTGAGAATATGAGAAATTCAACAAATGATAAACACCACGCTCAGCCATACATGCATGGGAGAATTCATGATTAATTTTTTCGATGACACGTCTGATTAGAGTGGAATCCTGAAAGTGATCTCCATATGGTTGTTTTCCGGAAAGAATATTGTTGAATGAAATAGTAAACTCTGCAGTTAATTATGATAGCAGTTTCTGCGTTGAACTATCTCATCCGAAGGACAGTGTTTTGTTATGAAGAAGGCTCATACATTTTTCGTATCATCTAGCGATGTATTATATATCTTCTTGTCATTTGACTAATAAATGATTTTTGTTTGATTTTAGGAGAAGCCATCTGACGAAGTCAACTACGTTTCCTTTCAGGTGAGTAATTTAAGAGAAAATGAGGATACATAATTCAATTATGGGAAAGAGTATGTCTCATCACTCCCTTACTCCTCTGCTTATAACTTATGTCACGGCTATTTTCTTTTTTTTTTTTTGACATTCCGGGATGTGGCGACGTGATATCGGGTTATGTCACTGCGGAGTACTCCGACGAAAGATCTTCATGATTACGTTAATGTATTTCGAAATTTTATCTGCGCATATTAGAAGATAATTGTTTTTCCTCTAATGACATACGAAAATACAAAATGATTCTCAGAGCAGGGGTTAAGACCCGAGAGATTGGACATGTTTTTTTCATATCTACATACTAATTAAGTTGCTCGATTTCCTCTGTTCTTTGGAATGGACAGTATTGGCATCTATCTCGAATGGTTGTATACTCTGTTTATCCATTTTCATTTGAGCAGTTCGATCATACTTTTTCAATGGAATTATTTTGATTTTTTCGATTATTTTGTATTGAAGGAAGCTTTATCCATGTGGGATTTATATGATTTGATACCTGACGGTTTCAATATGAATTTGATTCGAATTGTCACCTGATCTCTCTGTTTATATATTTTTTCATAAACGGGGGAAGGTTATGATATTATTGATAATATAAGCCCTCAACTGTTGACATTTAATGCATCAAAGGTGTCTAGAAGAAAAGTATTGAAAAAAATTCCACAACACAAATAATTTGAAGTCGGTGTGAACATTTTTTATGTTTTCATCGGTCATTCCATCATTATGGTTTCTTTTAATACATATAAATCCTTCTCGCTTAATAGAAGATAAAATGTATTACTGTACATGCCAATACAAGTGTTTTCAGCGGTGAAATTACGACTTGCCTGAGGAGACGGAAAAATGGAAAAGTAGCCGACATCTGCATCCTCCCTGCTATATCGGCAAGACATAGTTTACCAACAGTAGGAACTTTCCTCCATTGCAGTTGGTATATACATTTACCTTCAGTCGGTACCTTAATCTTGCTCACATCTGCAACGTCGACTCATGTCAATTCTGGTGAACTTATTTCTAGAATATACTTTCACATTGAGTTTCATCATTTTTCTAAACATTCCGTTTGCTGTCCTCTCGCTTATCCATGGTAGATGAAATCGCAAATGTTGAGATGCATCTCACGATTGCCACAATTTTTCTGACGTATCTTGGGGTAGTATTAAATTGAATAATCATCCGATGTAATGATAAGAATGCGTTCATCTCACATGATTCTCCAAAGTATTTATCGAACTGACCTAACGTTCAGTTTGGACAGAACAGAGTGATTTGGAACTAGACATTCATTACTTTCAAACTCAACGAGAGAACGATACTAAATGCAATGGTTTGATGAGTATTCCACAACACTGATTTTCATTGATTTTTACATATTCGAATATTTTATGTGGCACAAAGATGCTACGAGAATTGTGAGCGTCCGTGCTCGAGAAAGTTGAATTTATTCCGCCCTGAATAGAATGCTGACGAAAAAAAGGCTGATTTACATCCGTTTTATTTATTTCCAACTCATATTCAGGTCGAGCAGTTATATTATAATTATGAACAAAAACTTTAATCGCATCGCTTTGAATAGGAAATGTGAAGCAGCAGGCAGAATACACTTTTCCACTCAGGATCTCTTTCCGTGAATTGGATGTCTATAACGTGAACAGTACGATGAAAATGAAAGCAACAGATGTATGTCACTAACGACACTGTGTAAACGAATGAAAAGATTGAGTGTTCAGCCATTTCAAATAATTTGTGTGATACACATCTGCAGCGATGTCAATTATGGATATTTATTGGATATATGCGATCAATTTTGTGCAGGTTTAAGCTCCTGCATTCGCTAGAAGTGCTGCTGGAATTTTTATCATGATTGCCCTCATATAAATTCGAGTATCTCGTTCTCTTACATCTTCATATTCAGCTTTAACAAGCCAAACGTTTGCTAAAGAGCATGGAGGGAGCGAGGGATCCTCCAAAGAGACCGTTGGAATGCGAATAGAATAGAGTTTCTATAATGTAGTGCGTGAAATTGAAGGTGCATTGTGATAGTACGCCATTCGCGTGATTAATTATGTTTCATGTATGGATTCTCCCCCTGTCGTGCCACCTCTGTGAAGTCAGAGGGGTAATTACACTCGGGGTGATATTCGTTGGTACAATGTTGACGGTGGTTCATTCAAAATAGAATGACTGGCATTCGTTGAGTAGGTGCGGTAGGCACGCAAGTGAAATGGCTATGGTCTTTTCAGATTCAAATTCTATATTAATGCCACTCTTTCAACTGCCCCTCACGACCAGTCTGAAATTAATTTGAACCTGAGTGAGTGAGTTGAAGGTGGACTAACTTCCGCTCTGTTAACGACGCACGCACAATTATGCTCGAAAATTGAACTGAGAATTAAACTGAGCATTAACACGTATAATCTCTTAATGTTCGGGTAACGATGATAGTCTACAAAATGAGATGAATCTACGGGATATACATATACACAAAGTAGAAATCGAATCGACAGAAAAAGTTCTTATGTGTTTTGCGTATTGCAGAATTATACCATATCGAAATTGCCCCATGAAGTTTATGGTTATTTTCGATTCGAAAGTTAGGCGAGGTTGAAGGAAATATTACCCGTGCTATATGTTTGTTTGATATGCATATTTCTGGTCGTGTGTCCGGCGGGGTGCTTTTGTGGTTTCCTAACTATATTGCACAATGGCCGTACATTTCACAATAGCGTTTATTGTATGGGTGATTCATTTGATTAATATTGTACACGTATGCAAGAGACTTCGATAGTTTTAGAGTTGGAACTGCATGTACCCACAAACAGTGATATGGAAAAGTTTTTCCTTCGAGTTCTTCACCATTCTTTCATTCCTTATTCATATGTCATCAATCGATGATGAATTAGTGTTCTCATTTTGCTGCGAATACATCATTTACATTGTGTTACTGCTTCAATAATTCGCAACAAATTGAGTATTTCAGTCATATTGCGAATATGATGAATATGTTTGAGAAAAATCGATGCTGCGATTTCTCATTACTGAGAATATATATCGACGAGAATTGATTTATGAATTTGATAACAAAACTCAGGTGGGAACTGCACGCTAGGGCTCTCTTCCTGAATTCTCTTCCATATTGTAGTCGATGAATTTGTTTACAGCAATTGATGAAAATTAAAATGGCAAACGCACAACCATTTTCATCGGGACATGCATCGACATGTTACGACCGTTAGATTGATGCAGTTTACGTTCTCTATAAAATGAATCACTTCTCCGTGTATATCATGTTTGTTACATTGTATGTAGAGACAATTCAGTTGATTGGACGTAGAATAACTCACTGAGTATTTCCAATGAGCGGATAATAAATGGATAATTCATCACGTTATCGCGAATCGGAGAGTCTTTCATTCGCCGTGTTATTTTTTCGGAAAATCGAAAGATCCGGAGGAGTACATTTAATTACGTAATGTCAGACACATGCTGAATCTAAATAAACACGGAATGATACGATGGTGTGGCGTTCATGCGGGTTGTCATGTAGAAAGTTACTCTGAAGCATCGGATGGCGGAAGAAAGGAGTGAGTGCAGCAGTGCGCATGGATGTTGTGTATGTGCTTGAGCACAACTTGTATGTATAGGAGCCTAAATTCTGTAGATGTACTGGGAGCAATAGATCCTTCTATGGTTTAAATACTAGCGTGATTGTGTATGTTACTATAAGCGCTCTACTGGCGCTTTTGTTGCTCCCATCACTTTGCCGCACACCTTCAAAGCACCCTTATTCCCTACTAGCTAAAGCGCAAGCTGTAATTAATTAAAGGATACCGCAAGGCCGTATTCACATGCCGCCGTTCAAATGGGATGAAACTGGGGGTCCAGAAAAGATAATAAAATTCGTTTTTGTGTCTGTGTTCTCGTACACCTATCAGAGGAAGCAGAAAAAGAATATTCATAACTTTACGATGGCGAGATATTATTAGCGTGAATTGAGTGTGGAAACAATCAAATATTGTACACGCCAAACGCTTTAGAAGAGACCACTAACAAACCCCAATAGTACAGTGGAATGATAATAATAATTGTGGCTCCGCGCGCTCGACATTTGTGTGCTATCTATATTGAATTTTAGAATGACCCAACGAGTACTGAATATGAACACAGTCTGGCCGGAAGCTGTTGAGGGTCGGTGGCCATGTGGCTAGGTAAAAAGATTTGCGTGTGGGTGACCCATACACCATACTGTATTTGCGTTTGGTCGGGTAGTTACATACACGAGTGGTAATTACATATCGAATGTACGGTTCACGATATTTCTTTTATCATGGTACAACGAGACGCCGTGACGGGTCAACGTTGGTGAATTACGCGGCAATGACTGGTCGATCTTCTGCTCATGTGATAACCCGCCATCAAACAATTTTTCACTCCTAAATTTATCGATGCAATTAAATTAATCCACCTTTGAGTAGAATTTTCAGATTCTAGTCGTGTGATTTAGAGGTAGGGAATTATGTCATTATTTGATCGATTGTTCACCATATAACAGTTGGGTAGGGACATGTAACCGTCGAAAGATAGAGTTGGAAGAGGGAGGAGTTTGTTCTCCATTAAAAAGTGGTATTTCATCTGCTGAGAGTATGGAAGACAGCACAAGCAGTCAGTACGTAAGTGCTGACATATATTCAACTCAGCTGCCATGATACTTTCATAGCGATGTGCGTTCTAAAGTAAGTTATGTACATATTTGCTCACTGGTTACTTCCATTTTTTTTTATTTATCAGAATCTGTTGTCGTCTAGAGTACAGTTAATGATTGGAACTGTATGGATGCAAAATTGTGTGGCTGAATATCATACCATCTCGTGAAGATGTTCTGTTCTAACTCGGATAAAATATTAATACAGACACATTACACTCTAGGCATGTAGTTGTTATAGCCAGACATTTATCGTGTCTAGAATGAAATCATGCTGTGGATTCCCACAGGATTAGATAAAATGGGAAGTAACGGTTCAATGAGCAGACAGCAAAGCTTATTTTTTACCGGTGTATGGAGTTTCGTTCTTTTGGTCTGGTGAACGGTTGAATCAGATTGGAATGAAGTGAAATAGACGTACTGCAGCACCACAATAAAATAATACGGTGAATGATTATTTTTCTGGTTGATGTCGTGTTTTGTGTACTTCCAATACGGGAAAAATACCTGGAATACTCTCACATCTGAAAAATGTTGAAGTGAAAGAAAACCTGAAACTTAACGTTATATTTTACGAGTGAGGTACATAACGCGACGAATGAACAATAACAAGTCTAATCTGCGGATTTCCTTTCTGGTCACTACATATTTACGTTGTCAGTAGTATTTTCTACTCGTGGTATGTTTGCTCAACAAATCCGGTCGCCATTTTGGTTTATTCTGCTGATTTGCTGTAAATTCCGAAAGAGCAATGATAAGTTCTTTTCATTTACATTGTTTCAGAGAATAAATTCATTGTATTTAGTATGTTGAGCTAGTGAAAGGATGGCGATGCTGGCAGCAATATATCCTCAACAGTCATTATGGTAATTTCATTACCGCAACCACATTAATTTCACTAAGCATCAATAATGTTCTTAATAGGGGATGAATGAAAACGTGTCACTTTTACTGTCTTCGTTGGTAGAAAAAAAGTCGAGTTTCAACAGTGATAACATCGAAGAACTGTGACGTTTCGTAATTTTTGTGACTGAAATGATGCCTACTCACGCATTGTCTTTCTGACTAAAATATAATGCTGTAATGGCTCTACTACCGGTAAAGTACACGCAAGAGGATACTTGAATCAGGGCAATAATCAGCACGCGAGTGGATGCCTTGTTACTGCCAATGATGAGGATGAGAACAAATGCGGCCTGTGAGCCGAGCAACAACCTTGAAGCCACCTTTCCATTGTTGAGCTCCCAGTGACCCCCGTGGGGATCTCCATCAAATGTGGTTATACTTGTAGAGACGCAGTGTAGGAAATAATAGGTCCCGAATGATTCCTCATAGTACACATCATATGTAGGGTTATTAATCAGTTGATATAGCTGAAGTGCACGAATCATAATCCCCATAATATGAAGAATTCATATTGATGTCCTCTCACTTTATATTTTCATACATACGTGTCCTGAATTGTTTCATAAATGTGAGAGATGTGTAGATGTTTTTTAGATGAACATGATGTAAATGTTGTATAGGAATCTCAGATTCCTTCCCGATCGATGATACAGATACGTTTCATATTATTTGAAAGAAATATCTTCAGAGTTTTTTTTTTTCAAAACGCTCTCATTTTATAAATATATCGAATATCCTATTCACGTGAAATTCCATGCATTGTAACATTGCTCGAATCGTGTGCTGAAAAATGATTAATCATGAATCAAGTCTATAGCGCGAATTTAATTTCGAATTAGTTTGACGAAGCATTTTCAACGACCGCTCGCGTTTCGGAGAGCTTTGCCAATTAGCTCCATGGGGCACGAAAGTGGAACTGGGAGGGAATCGGTTTGTGCTTCTACTGGTCCGCGAACCACGAACGTACAATGAATAATAATTCTTGATTTTGTAGCGTAACAAATTGTTTTGTAGTAAAATGGGCAATGTTGAATAATGGGACAATTAATTCATGCAATGAAAATGCTCATATGTGACTCGTACCGCAATCGTGACCGGTTTCATATCTTCGCAACTTTAAAAATTAAATCTTTTCCAAGTTAATTTCGTATGATATTGGTGACATTTAATTGTGTTTACTATCCCTTTCTTTTTTGTCCGGGAAATTGGATTTCTATACCGGCAATTCTCCTACCAAACATTCAATTCATCAACTCTTTTCTGTGGATTACGCTGATGGTCATCATGATTTTATTTTGTATATCAATCGAAAAGCTGACATAATACTTCCATGAACTAGGAATTTGATGTAGCAAATTCGTTTCGTTGACAATCAATCACGAAAGTGAATGACAATGAAATTTCCATGGTTGATGGTTTGAATTCCGTCATAAATTACCTAAAATATTTTTTGCACTCATTCCCGAGATTATGAAAAAAATGAAACATAATGCATGCGATTTAAATGACTTGTGGCATGCGATTGCCGACTCCCGAAGCATCGGTTAATTTGGAGAATACACTTGTTTAACATTCAACATGTTCCACATTTTTCAGTAAAGTGAAATGTTTCCTTTAGAGAAGAAAATATCCAACAGCGCATTTATGCCCTGATTTTCAATTCATATCCCGTGTGTATTTCTTACAAATATTTATTCAACCAGCTACGTGAATGTCGTTTTGCGATAAATAGGTTAAAGTATGTACACTGTGTGTATGTGGTGCTATTGTTTGGTATCACATTTGGAATGCTGTGAATGAGCGAGGATATTCAGCGTTGAGGAAGGTTGTTCCTTACTCTTGTTTGGAAATCATCATCCGTTCCCTCAACTATAATTGCACACACAATAGAAATGCCTATCAATTATTGAATTAACTGCGATGATATGAGAGGGAAATGAAGTACAATATTGTTTTCCGTCATCCCTTCCCATCGCGTTCGGTTGCAATTATCGTGGGAAAATTTACCAACTTCCCTTATATTATGGATTCCCAATATGATTTCATGTCTCAATAATGCCAATCCCAAACTTCTACACATCACGATTATGTGTTCTGTATGTAGTTGCATGAATGTGAAACTCGTGAAATGAGACAAGTACTTGAAACGTCAGAATCGATGTGTCAGAATACACACTACGATAAATGCTCAATTAAATTCGCGTAGAGATCACAATCGGGTATTCAGTTCTGGGATTGATTATATTCCTCTCAATATTCTGGAGCTTAAAATATATGATTGGATCTAGGTAAGAGATGCAGTGAAGGAGCTCTGTATATCACTCATATATGTTTGGAGTATTGGGACAAAGACGTTTTATTTACATTCTCGAGTGTAAGTCGTAAAGGAGAATGATGGGTAAGTGGATTCAAACCTTACCAACCACTTGGTCACGGAAGCATCTTGGCAAGCCTTGGCGTGATCGAAATTACTCTCTTCCAAATTGTTTTCTTTCGTCTAACGAGTTTGCAGTCACATAGCACAATTTCATTTGAGGCAAGTTCTCAATTATGTAACAACCTCTTCAGAAATACTGATCCAAGGGTTTGCTGTTAATAGTAGAATTGCATTTTATAGAATAAACTTGAGTGTGCGAATAGCGTGTCACCGAGCTCGGTTGTACGAGTAAATTTCTTTCTCACCTTGTCGTATATAAATTCTGTTGTGTTTCTTCCTCATATCTGCCACTCCGCCCCGTTCTATCTACACAATCATTTCAACATTTAGAACTTGAACAATTACCGAATCTCCTCGGCTTATTATTATGTATGAGTTTGATGATTTGGATGGAATTTAGTACAGGGCTTTCCTTACAGGTATCAAACTTCCTAGTGTGATGTTGAACTGATGGTCGTAACTCTACGAGATATTGGTCCATGATATTATTTACTGTACAGTTCGTGAGGGTGAGAAATGATGGACAGAAGAAAGGGCCAAGATTAACGAGGCGCAGATCCAAAGCATCCGTTTCTCAGAAAATGCTATCATGCGCACCAAGTTATAACTGAAAGCCTAGGCTTAAGAAGGATCACAGACTGGTTTCACCCATGAAACGTTCTTCGTTGCCCATAGCTACCCACAAAAGCATTGAGACTGGGTCAGACATTTCCGGGTGGTTAAGTTGATTGTTCGAAGCATGAATCGCTCAATTAGACGGTGTTCCGTAAATCGCCAATATTGTTGCTGCGTTTATTTGACGAAACAAATGTCCAAATATTTCTGTAGCTACTCACACGAGCCACTTTCCAGAATACAAATAGACGGATGTGGGAGGATAATTGAAAAGGGCCCCCTATCGTCTCGAGAAACCTGAGTTCAATATGATATACAGTGGAAGACAGTGGAAGACAGCTGAAGATATTTTCCTCGAAAATACTTCGGAGTGATTTCTCTAGAAGCGTTCAATAATCGATGCCGGAAAGTCTCATGTGCCTTCTCGTTGTTCACTCATACACCTGTTTCCTTTGTCGCGACGCTCTACATTAATAATGCGCAATGGAATGAATTGCGCTCTCTATTGACTAATACAATTATGTTCCTTCGTAGCAAGTGATAATCAATGGGGCATAGTTATGTGATTTGGCATTCGATAGTGTTCGAAATATCATGAAGTAGATTTTCATTCCATTTGAAAACCATTTGAAAACCATTTGAAAACCATTTGAAAATTATTGTTAACCTTAGAATCGCAACTATTTTTACGTAGAATTCAGTTGATTTTTATCACGGTGCATATTATTTGTGGTCAATAATATATGTAATATCACGTCCAGCGGTAGTGACAGCTCATGATCGTACATTTCCATGCATGTGAGAGACATATCGGTGAAGCAAAGCGTGAGTCTGTACAAGATGTTCCTACCCATCGCACTTTTATCTCTATATACTTCTTTTACCCCACTTGTGGTTTTATATTTTACCCACACGATGCGTGACGTCATCACAGGAATACGTGAGGTGCGTTTGGAATCGTGCAGCGACGCAACCAGGTGGGACGAAAAAAAGGCGTGACACAAGATGAAAAGAGAAAAAATTGAGCGGTGGTAGCGTCAGCTTCAGAATGTGAAGGATCGCGCAAGCTCATATAAAAGTTGGTTATGTACAGTATAAAAGAACACGCTTGACCCCTCTCACTTACATGTGTGTGCACGGTGTATTGGGTGTTGTTGCCTGGAAAATAAAGTAGCTTCAACGTCGTTCACATACATATCATACGGAACTTCTTTTATTCTGATATACCCACGGGTACACGTGACTTTTCCACGCCAAAGAGTCTATTTATTCTCCCTCATCGACTGAATCCTGAGATCACCCAGAGGACATTGACAAATGTCAAATGAAGATATTATGAGAGCGCTATACATTCTTACTGAATTTGGAGCGTTCATCAATCGTTGTGTCTGGCCAAGTCTCGCGGTTATCACTCGTTATGTGAATACCACCGTATGTATTTATCTCCACTTTGTTATTTCCATTGAATTCACTTGGGTAAATAAATCATAACTGCACACTAACCACGCAAACAATACTCGTTTTTTGTTGTTGTATTTGTGAAGAATACAGGGGAGGTGGTTTTCGCGATGAAATTTGGATTCACCGAGAGCGAAAGAATGATAGGAACCCAACGGTGAAAACGGATGGGTTTTAATATTCCCAACCAAGAGGCCACGAACGCACACGGGGTTTCCCCAGTCCGCGTGGACTTGCTAAGCTTTACAGATTGTGGGTTCGAGACTTTGAGGAGTAAATCATGCTGCGATGGCCCATGCCACATCCTCACTCCCCGCGATCCTATTCTACCCTGTGTCCCGGAGGTAGTTTGGATTTTACGCTGCCTTGTGCGGGTCGAGGACCCAGCTGCAACTGGGTGGATGTTACCTTCAGGATTAGCGACATTTTGATACACACCGGCGCCTCCAACTCGGAACATGTAACCCCGTTATTTCAGAGCATGGATTCACCAAATCCACCAGCAGTTTATGAATATAGTGATATCAGTGAAAAGCTGGAAAGATCACATAATCTGCTTAATGAAGTACTTGATTGAATGATTTGCAACTCGAATCAGTAATCAAAATCGATGATACTCATACTCCTCAACGATTTTCAGTTGTAAAGTTTTGTTACTTTGTGTGAATATGGAACAGCATCCATTGATGAATGGAAGTAGACTGGACACAAAATATAATGAGAGACAGTAACCACTGCGTAACAGAGGAGAAGATGGAAAGAGAAAGAGATTGAGCAAAAGAAATGGAGTCTGTGGAATGTTGCGAAGAGATTCCATGCCCTTGGTGTGGAGGGTGAGTAGTGAATTAGGTCTGTTGTGAACATCAACCACGCAAGTGCCACAGCTCCAGTCAAAGCCCCATAGATGTTTGAACTAGCGGACACGATCAACACATCCGGGGCTGCATCAAGGGGTGTAACATTAGTTGTGAAAACAGTAAACATGCACGTTCGCATGCCCAGCGTGTACCCTCTATCTGGCCTATTCTCTTCCTCACTCCCACTCTTCCCACTCATTTCGACTCGTTGTTGGTTGCGTAAAATGTATTCGCGTGACTCGTAGTTTAAACATGGCCGCACTCAGTGAAAATGATCCTCGTAAGATTTTATTGGAATGATCGTGCTCTACTTGCACGAACGCGCTCAGTATCGATTGTTGTTAAATTTTGACATTATCTTATTCCAGAATAAGCCTTTTTATGTTTCAATATTGAACCAATTGCTCCTTTCGTTCGTAGTCTCACTTTTCATTGCGTTCGATGTGGCACTTTCGTATCTCAATCATCACTGTCAAAGACTATCGGATCCAGCTTTTCACGCGCTCGTCATAACCTGTAAATGAGTTTCATACCTTCTGGCTTTTCACCCCCCGACGTAGAATAGACAGAACAAAAGTTTGGTTTGTTTGACGACTACATGTGAACAATTGGAGCCCACATCTTTATTGATTTTGCGGATTATCTTTAATTTTTTCATCAAACTACGGCAAGTCCTGCGCTGATAAATGACCATCGGCTAGCCAATGTATCCGGCACTTTCACGAATGCTTTTGAGTGCATCCGGCCATGCTTAATCGTTAATCGAATGGCGTGCGGCTTAAATTGCCTCTCATTTTCTATTGCCCATCCCATATCCGATTATCTTTCATCTCGTGCGCTTGGAGAGATGAAGTTTTTAGTCTTTTTCTATTGTCATGTACAATCGAATAACCCAGTCATGAATATTTCAACAATATAATTCTCAAAAATGGCGGCGGTTTTAGATGTAATATTATTAATGATTGCCTAAGCAGAAATAGAATATATTTCACTTGGAAAATTGAGGTTGCCTGTTATCCATTAGCGATGAGTTGTACGTGTTGTATCACAGAGATGACGAATGGAAATCAATAATCATTTGGATAGCTAAAAACTGTATCAATATGATTCATTTTGCGTTCATCTGCACTCACTATTCTGAAGATCGTAAACTTATCGGTTGGTGAACAGAATGTGGTGTGTTTCTCATCTGGTTTACGGCTCGAATATACGTTGCTGAGTATAATGGTATTCGGCTACATAGGCGAGTTCATCACTAAGTCATGATGCTTTTATCGAAACATCCCTGCAATATACCTCTTCATGCTGTTGTCTTCTTGTTGGTTCTCCCAATACGGCCGCCCCCACTCTCAATTGCATCCCGTGTATTTTATAGTACCTTCATGGCGGTCACATTTCGTATTCTATTTTGCTTCTCGGTCCATTTTCACAGCTCAATTACATGAAATTTTTTTCTCTAATCATGGACATGCTATAGATTTGGTAAGAAAATATGTGATTCTGGAAGGAATGTTTGGAGTTCCTGTGTCCATATAGTACTGCCTCGTCGTTTTGCATGTCTCACCACATATAGAACGAATGAGTATCGATGAGCGAGCGTAGTTTCATTTCGATCTGCGGAATATCGATGTTTTATTAGCTAGAATATTTAGTTGCAAATATACTTCCTATTGTATATTTTTGTCATGTGATCTTTGTTGTTCAATCGTTCATATTTACAAACTTCGAAATATTACATTTCTCGGATAAACTACAATTTGTGCTGTGATAGGAACATATGAAAAATAGAACGTGTTGTCAAATCCGTTGTTCTATGATATGATCCACTAAACTCGCACATGACAACCATCTTTTTATTAGCAACTTCTCATACAACTATTACACTGTTGTTTATATACTGTTCATGCACTGCGTGTGACTTTATTGGATCAGCACGGCTATATACTCCTTCACGTAGAGCTTCTGTACAGTTTTAGTAGTCGTTTGAAGGATTTTAAGTGTCTTCACACTTTTAATTAGAGAACTAACTTTGGCTCTCTAAACTGTTGCGGTAGTGAATTTAGGAAAAAAAAGAGTAAACACATTACGTTTTTTTCGGAGGTGAGCATTTCATCTGGAGATTATTTGTTTTCCTTATTTCTATTCTTTTTCAATGATGAAGGCGCTGTTACATCTTCTTCGTTTCCCACAGGACTCGGTAAATATCCCTGAAGAGATTTTCGTATTAAAAGATCGATCGATTCTATGAATGGAGTTCTTGTGTCCTCATAGAGTTTTATTCCCTGGACAATCATAATCTAACTCTAGACCACTATCGAAAATTACAATTAAACGACTAAGAGTTAGTGAGGGACGTACATGTGCTGGCTGAACTACTTTATGTAACGAACTAACAATCGGTGATAGCACAGGCGCATCGAGTACTCATATACTGTCAGTGTTCATATAAACGTATATAGAGTAGTAGCTACCACGATTCATTTCTATCGAGTTTTATCGCATGATTTTCTACTCTTGTAAATAAGTGCCATCATGATTTCGTGAAAATAGAGCCAGTGAATTATCTCATCCAGCTAATCCTTCAACTATCTTTCACGGAATGCCCAAAGAGATTTTATTACATGGAACCGTTATTGTTCATTCACAGTCAACAGCGAATGAAAACTTTGTCGGAATGACATGTTCCATCAGTGAAATTCCGAGAATAATGCACCGTACCGTTCAGAGGTCTGTAGAACCGTGTTTTTCTTCCATTTTCGATTACTGAGCGGTGACATTGGTGCAGACAGAAATAGTTGCTTCTGGCGATAGAATGATAAACACCAGGACTATTGCCTCCCGTTCCATCTCTTTCTTTTTGTTGTCGCTTCCATTCTACGAAATTTTTGTTCCTATCTCGTATCGAAGAAAAAAAAGAAAACAAGTCCAGAACCGAAGAAAAGAATGGGAAAGAAAAAAACTAAGCGAAATGCGAGTATCTGACTTTTTATTTTATTGGTGGTGTGGGAACAAAAAGAGCGTGTTGTAGGATGAAATATTGGATATCTCACGGCTGTTTGTCATGAGAATTATTCGAGGTAAAAGTGAAACGAGGTCATCAGAACAGAAAAAGAATCCCAAACGGCTTTCAGTGATTTCATATGCTCTTGTACAGTATATTATTCCTAAATATTTGACAATATTATCTCAGTCGATATTGTATCGAATGAATTCATGTGCTTTATGAAAGCAAGAGACGAATGCTCTATGTAACCAGTTGTACACCGACTCGTGACTATTCCATTAAAAAATTTCGTTTGCTTACCTGTGAACATGTCTTGCAGAAGCGAATGATCGAAAATCAGTTGGAGTAAACATTTGCGTGAAAAATAGTGGCACTCTCTTAGCAATCGGTGCCACATGATATAAATGGTTTGCAAACACCATGCATCATAGCTATAAAAAAGTTCATTTCAAACATATACATGCTGATGGGAATCACACTGAGTGATGAAGTTGGGTTGAAACTCATTTTGAAGCGCGTAAGTGATCATTCCGTAGCGATGGCTGTTGGCGTCTATAGATGTGTCCGACATCATAACTTTATGATACCTGCATCATAAAATAGATACAAAGAGGCTATATCATCCGCAATACATAACAGCGGGTGCGCATCCTCTACTGTTTGTAATATACACGGAGGCGTGAATCTGCATATGGAGCGAACATTAAGTTTTCCCGCATTTATAATTTAATATGCCATACAATGACATAGATGCCAGGTTCCACGAGAGGACCGATATTGAATTGACTTTCGCCGAATAATTGGTATTCAGTGATGCAATAGCGACCTGCATCCACTACATGTCCATACATAATTTGTGGTATGTGTAGTTTAGAGTTTGGGAGAAATACAACGTTCAGTTTGATATGACACTAACTATTTGCAGTTTCGTTGATTGAGATGGAAATATCTCAAATTGAGTGCACTTGGGTATTCGTCAGAGAGATGGAGATGTAGCTATTCTCTTGAAGCGCCACGAGAGCCACTGATACAGCGAATATAATAACACATATGTCTTTTATTTCCACCCTGATGCCTTGAAACTTATCGTTTTTCCAAACTTTGAATTCGATATCATCGTATCATTCAGTGGTCGGAGAATTTTTTTTCCCTATTTATAGCAACAAAATTCACATTACTTTTCATTGAATGCAACTCTACACTCGGCTGCGCGTTTGTATGTGCGGGCATACATTCTGTAACGCATCAGTATCCAGTCAAGTCTCGTCAGACCTTGCAACCCCCAGGTGGAATAACATAGATGCAGTCGGACATGGGAAATCTCCCTGACCTATTACATCCTCATCACACATGAAGTTTGGTGGCTGAGGTATGAGGCAACGTTGGCCATCATTGAAAATAAAGTGCAGTCACCATACAAAGAGAATTTTTTTCTCGTTTGAGAGCACAGTTACTTGCTTGGCGCCGTGAAACCAAGTTTGTAGCCAAACATAGAAGGTGCGACTCCTTTTCTTCGTAACTTGCGGCGACAGCGCTAAGAAAAATTGGTTCTAACCCCATTGGAGCTGAGTGCTCAAGTTGCGACGGATCTTCATAGGTTCGAGAGAGACAGAAGAATCTCGCAAGAAGCGCGTTGATGGTGTTCGGGAATACCTTTCCAGCCATATACTCTCTAATATCTTATGATTTAGTGTTTCGGATGCAAGCGCCTTTAAACATCCTAGCGAGAACCGGTGCCGATGTAGCCGAGCGAAATTAAACTCCCTTGCCGCTCTTCACCGCCCCTCAATTTTATTTCTCCGCGGCCATTTTCATTTTTTCCACCACTACGCGACGTTCCCCTCATCCATCGCAGCGAACTCTTCTTCCAACAAACGCGCCCACTTTTTTTCCCAACACTTTTTCATCAACTTCAAGATTCCTATATGAAAAATCTGCAGAGCATAAGTAAGTACATCGAGGTACTCATCGGATATCATACCGAAGTTATTTTGATTCCAGCTATTTGAAGACATGATGATGAAATATTGAACGGAATTGCGCATCGGCGTGCCACTAACCTGGTTTTATATGAGATATATAGATGACCCGAGTATTGTAGAAGATATGAATGAATGATGGAAATGGGTGGTGCGGGTGAGGGGCCAAAATGAAGATAAAAATGGTACCGTTTATCAGAAAGTGAAGCGTCCATTACGTTGAAAAGTTGACTAGCCAGCCAACCATAAACAAACAGAATTATTCGGCAAACGACACACTCGATCCCCCTCATGTATCGTTGAACATATTCCGCTGAGGAGAATATATGTATAGATATGTTAACATATGCGCGTGCTGATTGAACTTGGTTTCCCCCACAGAAAACATGAGCATACACAATGTTGAATCCTTATTTTCGTGCCCCTTTCTTTATATTGGGTATATAACGGCGATTCCGATCATTTTCACGCAATCACAGAACTTCCACTTGCGTACTGATATAGGGGCAGGAAAATTGGTATTTGCGCGCGATTAACGAGGCGTTTTTAGGCATGTCATACTCTCCATCAATCACGTATCATACCGTTAGGGACGCTCTCAATCACGTATCACCATGGAGAATAATGCGGGTGAATTTATTCCTGTCACCAATTGATGTTTCATCCATTCAGAGTTGAGTAAGATTTTGTATTCCTCACAATGATAGTTGTTCCAAAAGTTCCATTCGTATATTCAAATTTCCAATATTTCTGTGGAAAATCTCTCGTAAATCACAACGAGCATGATCCTCATGCTTGGTATTTTGAGCCGCACTGTGTGGTTATAACCACAGCATTCCTTATAGGACTCCGTTGTACATACGTATGTAAAGGTCTGTTCTACGTCACTAGGATTCTCAGAGTGCTATCAAGGCAAACTTGAGTATCGTCCATATACTCCAGGGATTAACATGTTCCACAAGCACTTAGCGACTAGCGAGAGCCGCACTTGCAAGCTCTTACAAAATTAATATGCCAATTCTCAACAGCTACTTGTGCACCGTCTTCCTTTTTCGATTTCACTGGCTTGCCAACTATGTTTTTGATTCTCGGTCAATATCAAGAAGTTATTTTTACTTTACTATGAAAATGGTGAACGGAATTATGAAAAGGGTAAAAGGCGCAATAGTGCGGAAAACAGAGATTAGTTCGAAGCTGAAAAAGTCGTCGCGGGCGTACATATAACGGAGAAAAATTGCTGTGAACTCGTGACAGCATAGCTGCGAAGAAAGGATAGTTCTAACGACGTGTTCACCCGAGAGGTTCGAATCAGGAAGTACGACGTTTCCACATTCAGCAGCCATCTTAAATGATGAAAGTTTGTGAGTATCATTATTTTTATCCGCATACTTTTTGCTTCGGGGGAAGCGCGCGTACTTTAACACAAGAGAATGGGCAGAAATAAAAGAAATGACTGAAGCAGAGGCCAGACGGTCGGCTTTGCGCTTCGACAGCAATTTCCACGGCGAAGAGTACTACACGGTCCTAAGATTCATTTTCCTATACCGTTGGAAATGTATTGCTGCAGGAACAACGACGATATATTCAACGGGTCTTTTATATTAAAACTGATTTCTCTCTATCCGAATGATATGACGAAGCACCTCCAGATAATTCATCTCAACCCATATTGTCGTCAACTATTTATATGAAGACATGTATATTACATGCGTTCCATCTCCGCATAAGGTACTTCAGTGTATCTCTCCATCGACTGAGTATAAGCGTGAATGAAAAAATTTCTGATGACTTGGATTTATAAATAAGTTCTGACGTACAGTCTTACTATTTATATGCTGTTCCACTTCACAGTTAATCCACTTATATGTATAGCTAATATATAACTGAAAATGTATCACGTGTTCGTTTATGTGTTTTGACAGTATTCATATCGATTTGTGCCGTTGTTCTATTAATTTGTGATGAGGGCCTGAACTTCGTTAGCGGCTGTCACGTGTCTGTCGTATGTTTCGTCATTGCACGAAAAGTCAACCGAAATATACCGTGAAACGAGTACAATTAGTACACACATACAATCTACAATTGTAATGTTTTCTATTCTCATGCGATTGCTACATTTGGAAGTTTTGTAATGCAAATAGAATACACGTTTGTAACTCCCAGTAAACCATGAATGACATATGATATTGTAATCTCAATGAACTATGTGAATTTCGATATGATAATTACGTGAAGATGTTATTCAAGTGCGTTTGGCTTTCGGCCTCGATACTGAGTGTATACAATGAATTACGAAATACGCTGATGACAATTTAGTGATGAAGTGGGACCAACATTATGCTGGTATTGGAGCAAACGTATACTTATTGAGTGTTTGCACAACGAATATTTGGGACAAAAAACGGCTGCTCCACATGTGTGTCCCGAGATCGCAGTGGATAATGATTAATTCCACGTCATGATAAAGGAACTACTACGCCTGTCGATAGAGTCGTAGCGGAAGACAGTAGAGTTGATGAGGTGTAATAGGAGTTGAGGCGCAATAGTCGAGATGTCTTTGCATCCGGCAGAAAAGTGATGCGATGACTTTTCATTTTCGTGAAAGCGCGTCTATATACGCGATGCATATTGGAAAGGTTGTTTATGAAACAACTCAAACTCATATGAGAGTGCAAGAAAGCGAAACAATAGAAAGTGCTGGAGGGTAACCGGGACGAATGAGGGAAAACATATATTCTGAAGATGAATACAGAAAGTTATGAAAGAAAAACGTGCAGCAAGATATGAAGAAAGGGAGACGTAAAATCTCGTCGTGGTAATCCACTGTCGATCGTTCCCAATCAAAAATGGATCACGCATCTCTCGGAGTGGGATTCGTCTCAGCGTCTTAAGCCAGCGAACAGACTTTATGGTACAGCTCCCAATCGGTATTCGCTTCGCGGATATTCCTCACTTCCACATTTTTTTTTTGATGAGTTATTTCGCACCAATATTGACAATTGTCTTCACCTCCTCATGTTCAACATTTTACAATACTCATACTTTGACTGTTTCTCTTTGTTTATGAGTAAGAATTAACTTCCCACTCGAGGAGAAAAAATCCATTGGGGCAAGCAAGCGTTCTTGGAATTTTATCGGTTTTTGCGAGGCATCTCTGGCCGACCTCTTGCCACAGGCGAGCTTGCATTTAATTAACCGCAAACCCTAAATCACGCAATGACGCTATGAACTCTCTCAAGAGGGGTTCCACAACCCCGTCAGGAATTTCACGCTATTTTTATATAATCCCGGTTCACGCCCATCACTCTTTAGCTTTTAAGCTCACCAAATGACTGGTGTCAGATGTACGACACCATTACGTGACACTATATCGTATAGGAATCACGATGGGTTACTGTGACGCCCTTGGAATGTCTGTCAGGGCATGAAGTAATTGTCAAGTTACATTAAATGAAATTCCTCGATGAATCAAAGGAAAATACCACTGCTACAAATACCCTGACTTCATTCAAACGTTTGTAATCTTTTAGACTTGTTAATATTGTCCTTGTTATTTAAGCGTCATTGTTTTTTAAAACTAGGGCGTAACATTTTCACCTTCGGCGGTCGAAATTTCAACGCTTTCCCACTTATGATGATATCATTCACCCCGACAGCACAGTAGGACAACACTTTTCCTGCGGGATCATCGTCCTGTAACTTATATTTAATTACTGTCGGTAATATATTAGATTTAAAGACTTTCACATAAAATATCGCAATATTAAGAAAACCCCAAGGGTGCGCGCGTATTGCTATACTCCTGCCTCCACTACCACGACCCCGTCTAGGGAAATGATTTACCTTTCATGAATTTTTTATGGTCACCTGACCAGCTATGTAACCAGAGGATACATAAAAGCCAAACTTGAGGTTATATATGTATATCGTCAGACTTTTTCTGTTCCCTCTTTCTCATGCGCTTCGCTCTGCGCCTTTTTCAACTACCACATTCGCCAACTCTTTGCGACTAATATACTTTTAATTATTTCCATTTTCCACCTCAGAATTCAAAATTTTTCCCCTTTTCCACGATAACTAATTCATACGGGTTTGAAAGGGTCACGTGAATTGTATCTTTGCTCCTCTATATCATCTTCGTGATTAATACTAACACTAAACATGCATATAAGCGCACACCCTTTTTCTGGCTCGACAATGGAAAATCGTGTAAAATAGAGGCAACGAGTTGAATTTTTAACAATGTACCACTGTTTGCTTTAATTTATATTACGAATAAGAGAGCATCACCTACGTCTTTTATTTAGCAACAGTAATATGGGAAAAGAGCAAGGGCGTCACGTTTTTTTCTTTCACTTTTTTTCATCTTGCCGGTGTCATTCTGGTGAAAGCTCGCACCCCTACATCCATCTGTATTTACAACACATCCCAGCTCGAACCAACATTGTTGTTCCGCTTGAAATTCTCCACGTTTTTTTTTTCTTTCTTCTTTTTAAATTATTCATTGTATATAGGAGAGAGACGTGAGCGACGTTATAGGGACGTAAGCAGAACATAGGTGCGAGTTGCTTTCAATGTAACGAGTTGCATGAAACCGTATTTCTTGAACCAGGATGAGAATGATATAGAAGCAACAGCAGCCTTTTCACTACAGGTTCACCACGAATGCATTTAACGGATTGAAAGTTCGCTGGCAACGGGTGTAAAAGAAAACAACAAATGGTAGAAAGTGAAAAAAAGTGGAGTGAACAAGAGTGGATGGATGTCACGCGATAGGAAGCACCAGAGTGTGTTGTCATCAAGTCTCAATATATTCTTGAAGAGTAGCCTGCGACATGTTGTTTCATGTAAAATTATTGCACACGCCATTTATTTGTGTGATCTTATGTGACATGACCCATTCTCTATAGTAATCATTTAACATGAAAATGGAACGCTACCGTTTTCATCCGTTTCCATTTGTGTATACATCTCTTTAGAGAAAAAAAAAAGTTTTTATAACGATACGCGAGATTCCATTCTTCATTCCGGGGGCTGAGTTGATATTTGATGAATCGGATTTATCGGGTGGAATCTACAATTGCATAAAAACTTTTTCATGTTCCTGTGTGAATGAATATAAGTTTTGTTCCAAAACATGAAGTATTTTGTAATTTGCCAAGCCGAACATTTTTTAATTTTTTCGATAAAAGAATGAAGTATCGTCCTTTGCCAATATATTCGAATCAAAAAACTCCAATACATAAATATCATTGAACACTCTTGTTGAATATTCAACACATATTGGAATAGCATGATTGCATAACCCATGTTGAACCAGTGAAGTTAATAAATGCATCGTAATATGTAGAGTCCAATTCGTTCAACATGCAACACACAGATAAACAACAAAAAATCATGTATGTGGATGTGTGTATGACTATATACGTGATATGCATTTATAGTGTGGATTCAACTGCAACTATTTTCACTCCGCTCATTCCGTGGATCGATAGCGATTTCACCGTGATGTGCCAGTTTGAACTAGTTGATTGTGAAACTGGGAAAAAATAGTGGCAACACAATCCGGAACAAGCAAACAAACAAATACAAAACAATCGAAACAAGAGAAAAAACATTCTTCAGGCCAGAAAACGAGTCAGGGGATACGGGTAGGGGTCTCAGCAGCAGGGAAGATGGAAGAGAAGTGCAGAACGATAGGAGTGAAACGATAAGTAAAAGCGAGCGCGGTAAACAGTGAGAGGCAATGGCTATAAATCTCCGCTCTAATAATTATTCGTTGCACTTTATCCCTCTCTGCCACCATACGCCGCCCCTTTTACCCTTCCGTTTCAACTCTCATCCCCCATTACTATCTCTCTTTCACACTCATATTTTCACCCTCACTTCGTTGCGATTATGGTAAATCATACAAGCCGTCCGTTTCTGGTATTGCAGTTATCCGTAATAATTTAATTGCAACGACTGCGTATCATTATTATTTCTGTCTACCATCTGTGAGATGAGGCACTGCGGCTCTGTAACCAGTTTTTATCCATCGCGCACTCTCTGATGTTTATGTTGGTGCGGTACACTTATCTTTTATCTGGCCGCTTTCACATTGATTTTATCACACACTCCATTGCTATTACCATGTTATCGGTAAAATCGAGTTTTCAATTGAGTTTCGGCATGCATACACTCGACAATAAGTGCGAATGTCTAGTACACTCATATTGTATGTGCGAGCAGTAAAAAAATCAAATTGTCAATTTTCGTGAAATGAAACTTTTTCTCCTCTCATCTTTTCTTCTTGAAGGGAATGAGGAAAATCTTCCTCCCCTTCATCGACATTTCCGATGTCGACTTTCATTCCCCGGAGACGAAAGCACTGCCGCAATATTCCGGTAGTAGAATGTTTGAGATGGGTGAAAGCCGCCCACCACTGACTTTTCGTTTGATTCAGGTGGGCTTAGCGTCAATTATGGAAGTTGTGACAATTGGATTCGAAGCGCATCGCCAATTACACCTAGTGGATTTTTTTCCCTCATGTTCTTGTCATCCCTGGCAATTTATCGACTGTTCTTCAAGACAATTATTGTCAAACAGACGTGGCTTTCAATCAAATTATTTATATATCTTTCTTCGTAATTGAAAATGCTGGAAAATAATATTTTCACTATCAATTATTTTTCTCTTTCATCCTACTAATTTTATGATGGTTGACAAAATTATTTTGTTGGAATTTTGATTTCTTGTTTTCCTCTCCCCGCTCTTGTTTCTGCTTTATTCGACATAGTCATTCGAACAAAGTTACAATTCACTTAGAGTGAGTGTTACCCACGAAAGAAATATTTCCTCCGACAAATTCTCGCCTGTGCAACTTTTTTTTCTTCTCTTTGAATTCGTATTCTGCAGCTCCTATTTGCTCTGTTCAAGGATAATCCGCAAAACGTGGATTTACGTGTTTCAACTCGAATCGTATTTTTCTGTATGTACCCACGTAATATCCGGTTCACGTGACCGAGTCGGTGTCATGAGACTCAGAGTACAATACTTCCGTCGTTGACATTGCCCAAGAGTACTTGCTTTCACTCCTTCCAACACGACTGAAAACCCTCTCTTTTGCTCCTCACTTTTTCTATATTCTTGCTTTAGTCCTCTACTTTGGTCCTCGACAATTGGATTTCCAGCTCTACTCTCAGAAACTCACGAGTTTTTTTTTCCCCTGAATTTCGTACCAACTTCTTTGAAGCTTTTACGCATCAATTCATTTTATTCTCCATCTTCTTACTCTGTTTCGAACCACCCTCACATTCATTCCTCATACATATGTATGTCCATTCGAACCGTCTATGCTGTTTCTGTTTTGCTTTGACTCGGTCTTCCCCTCAACAAATATTGGTATGGCAACCAATTAGAAGCATTTCTTTTAGTCTCAGTCGATTTCCCAACTGGGATATTGATGGATATGTATAATAAAAAGGATGTTTATTCAGGATGGCAGCAAATTTTCGTAACGGTCACCATGGTGATGATGACAATAATAACGACGACGATTATGATGATGATGACGACGACGACGACGACGACGACGGAGAAGATAATGAATGAATGATATAATGTAATGTGTAGGTACGAGTGTTTGCATACGTATTATTTGAATATTGTGTTTGCAAGGGGGTCGAAAGATCATAATGGGACGTCGCGTGTGTCGATATTAATCAGCGTGTTGCGACGTGACCCTTGTTACAACATATTACTCTTGCGTTGCACAACAAAAGTCGTGAAGTAGAAGAAGAGAGTCAGAAAGGGAGAGAGAGAGTCATTAGTAGTGTGCATTAGGCAAACGTGACTAATCATTCTATACAAAAGTATATTAATGTATATGAATGTATGTAGCACTGAGAAAGTGTCTGGGATGGAAACTTTGGAGAATTATCGACGACCGCTGTGACTAATACAGTTCTGATTGCAGAAGCCCCTAGGTGCAATATACATACGTACAGCGTATGTACAATAGCAAAAACTGCGTTCCGTGTAGCACGTAGAGGCTCAGCTAAATCTCAATTTTTAGCCGCCTTCGTGATCGAGACCATTAGACCGACGAGAGCGAAGTAGAACGGTGAATAGTATGGCGTGTGGCAAAGAAATAATAAAAGGGGGTGGCTTTGGTGCGCCAGTATACATATCACGTGTTAAGAGCCACGGGTTGATCGCCACTGTGTAAAGTCGCTATGGTGGTGGACACAATTCTCGTGCGCTTCACTTCTACATTCCACCCTGACAATCAATCAAACGGTGCAATTGATTAATTTTTGTTCGATCTATTCGGCAACATTTTACTGATCTTCACAGGAATGTAAATGTGGATCCTTTTCTACAACCGAATGAAAATTTTCCAAACATATACAGGGTCACTGATAATGTGACGTATTAGAACGGCAAAGATAAGACCCATGGAACCAGATTTTGTCACATGATATTGTACCTTAAATTTGATGGTTCATGAGTTATTCAAAATTGTTTCTCTCAAAACTTAGTGCTGTAGTTTCTGGCCAAATTATCATTCATTTTGATTACATACATTGTCTCCTATGAGGTAAGATTCAAATAGTTACAATGTACGCGGTATTTTATTTCGTTTTCCGTTTTGAAAGGTGAAATCTGGCTTATTATTGACAAAAATACAATTTCGAATAACTCAGAAATGATTAAGTTTGGAGCGCAATCATTATGTGACAAAATCTTTAGCTTTTGACCTCATCTAGAACACCCTAATAGGAATAAATCACATAACCAGTGTCCCTGTATATCAATATAGCCAAAATTTTTGTCCGGCTCTCTAATGCATGAGTTGTCCTATCACCATATCACTCGCTCGTTTACATTAAATGATGAAGTAAACAAAGGTAAATGATAGAGACCATGGTTATCGAGTATCGTTTTTACTACTGTCGCTAATTGAATCAGCTAAGTGCCTGCTCGCAATACCAATTGGCAAAAGTGCCATGACGTCTGGCTTTCCGAGCAGTTGTCCCTTTAGTAGATCACTTGTGTTACTGAGTCATATTATTCGAGATCCGGTGATATTCCTCTATAAATAAACCGACTGTATGTGACGTAACATTAATGTCTGCTGATTTAATGATACATGTGTAGTTGCAATAGATAAGCAGTGTCAATAATAGTTGATTATCGTCAAACCAAAGTTTTCGAAGGAATATGTAAAAGAAACAGGAATTTCTGCAGGGTTATATGTATACACTATTAAGTCAGATATATGCACATAGACTTGTATGGAATAATATAGAGGATCATGAAAAGAAAAAAGTTGGATGGGGTGCGACCACCGTGACCCGTTGTCCTCATGTATTTCCACGAGTAATTTTCCGCCGGCTTGTCTCGGAAAATGTTTATTCATATCGCTCCAATGCACTGTGCGGTACACGATTGTCCGCCGACATGGCCCACGGCCTGACCATTTTTTCCCTTCTTTTTATTTACTTCTCACACACGTTAATCTCATGATAATGGAAGGAAAATAAAAAGTGAGGTTTTTGTCCCGCCCTACCATTGAGTATACTTATAACACAACATTTTTCCACTTCTTTCTCTAATGATGTCTGATTCTGTATTCATATACATGTTACGTTGCAACGGTTCGTCGATCATCAGAGTCCTGGATTATTTGGAATGAAATTTTAGACCGCAGTATTTTATGGGTAAAATAATGAAGAACAATAGCGGAGCGTTTTATTTCTGAAGATTTCTTTCGATAGCAACATTAAATTTAATCACATATGCCTTCCGAAGTTTCGATTTCATGCAGATGGAAATGGAGTACCTACCAACTGCAAGCATGACGTGGTTTTAATGAGATTCTCTGGTTGTACAAATTCTCAAGTCATTTTCGTCGCGTAAAATCTCGAGAGTTCGATGCACTAGATACAAAGAAAGCGAGACACAGTGCATAACAATGAATAATCTACATTATTCCATATCCCCTAATCTACATTGACGTTTTAATGAAATACTCTACATGATTAAAAGATTATTATTGAAGTCAGTAGATCTGACGAGATTGTATTTTTTCGACAGTTCAGATCTCATTTCACACACTTATTGTGAGTGTATTTACAAAATGTGGATAGTGTTGAAAGATTCCTCAGCACCGACAACACGAGTAGGAATATTTATCGCTAAGGTGAGTTAGTTTTCGTTCAAAGCAGCAACCATCTGCATAATATCATCCAGATGGAATGTTGAATACCGATAGAAACATCATTGATAATGAACCATTAGTCAAATTGAATGTGGAATATTGCGATAACTCAAAACCCCATCGAGAACGCTCTTCCGTCACACGATCGCCCCATGTAATGAATAAGAGATGATCTCATACGAATGACCTCTGATACAATTCCGATTGAAAATTCATATACGTTTAAGTTATATCACGTTGGTCTACATATCATGCAGTCATTAATGAAAACTTACCATATTAAACATCTCAACGCATGATTGTTGATGTGAATTGAAAAGCCGCCACATGTTAATGTTCGTTATCCTGAGTGGACGAATGCGCGCGACCTTGTGCACACCTCATCGTCCTGCCTGCGCACGTTGTACGCGAACAAACATCAGGCCAGAAACTGCGATACCACGACCGACGAGCGCTACCCTAGACACCTCAGTTGAGTCTTGCGAGACGCATGCGCTCGTTTTGAATGCTCAAATCAGCGCTTCAGTTCGATGGACCTAGATCCCGTGACACATCTGGAATGTGTGAAATGTTTCAATTCAATTGTGAGAAAATTCAATTGGATAGCTGCCCAAACACTAAAGATGACCGAAGATTATGAACAGGAAGATGCAATGCAATGAGAATCAGTATGGAAATACTTGATAATAAATTCATATAAAAATTGACTGCTCATTCTCTTGAGCAGGTAAAAAAAAAAAGATGCATCAATGATTATTTTTTTTTGTAGTAATAGATGAGCAATATGCTGTTAAATAACGTTGAAAATTCCGACCACGTATACATTGAACGCGCCTGTAAACATTCGCGCATGCGTCGGCGATGCGCGGAGGTGTGGGAGGCTGCTAAGGGGTGAATGGGGGTGAGTCAGTAAGGCCGCGGCGCGCGCTCAGAAAACTACCCTTACGGGAGCACACGATATCACCGGTCACACCGTCTTTCTCTATTCTAATCACGACGTATCGTGTTTCACATACAGTAGTTGATATTTGTGAACGAAAACTAACGCTCAATTTTTCTAGTAGTGATAATGAATTGCGGAGGATTAAATCTGACAATCATCTTACCCTCACTTGTGCTCGCAGAGTTTTTCGATGTGTGATATGACAAATTTCGCGTTCTCTGTGACGGAGTGGACAATGAAAATATATCCAACTAGATTTGAAGTAATTATCCATCACATTTCAAGGGTACAACATTGACTGCCGACCCAATTATTCAATGCGCAAAACGAACGATAAAGAGACTCACAACGCAAATTACATTGGGATGTGTACGCGTATATGTTGAGAAGTTGTGTACAAGTCATCAGGGTAGATTGGTATAGAAGTTTGTCATCTCGGGGCGAAGAATAGAATCGCGCAGCCGGAAATTGTGATATCCAGTTTCACACAGCCGCAATTACAGCAACACAGACTATTTGAATATTCGAATTAATACATATCTCTCATAAGACATGCAAAAACAAGACTGAAAAACTAACACCACTCCATAGACGAAGAATGTAGAGAAAAAAGTGTGACTCGAATTAAATAATAGTCGTTGTATGAAGAATGTTAGAAAGTCATATTGTACATCCATTCTAGATGATAAAATCGAAAACAACATCATTTGCGTTCGTCAATAAAAATATATTGAGGAAAGTCTATCCAAACGTTTTCGAAATTCGATGAAATCTCGACAAATTCACAGTGCCCGACGCGACTTCAGTAGTTTTATGGGAAATTGGAGGAAAAATCGTATCACTTGTTCCCAGAACAGTAGAAAGGAAAACAGAAGATTGATGGTTATAAATTTTCTGATATACGTTGAAAACCAACGACCATTAGGAATATTTTACTGATGCACATTGTGAGTCTATGGATTGACGTAGAAAGCCCCATCAAGTATCCATCGTGAGTGGTTAGCAGAGAAAACAAAAAAAGGAAAAATAATAACCATTGTACTCGGCGAGAAAAGCTTGTGACGTCGGTGCACCTGTCGATACATTTTCCCTTGAGCGTGTGAGGGTAAAAAACCTTCGACAAAAAGCTTGGCTACTCCGTGCGGACCCACAATTTCCCAACTTTGTGGAAGCTGAGAGAGCAGGTCGATTGGTCAAAGCTCCGGGCATTTGTGCCAACTGTAGGAAGATGTCAGCCATTAGTAACGCAGAAAGATAGGGAGCAAACGAATGTAAAGACAAAAACGAGAAGAGAAAATCAGTAACGGTAAACCTAGTGATGCCGAGTACAAATAAGAGAACCGAGATAAACTTTCGGCATCTGAAGAGAAACATGAAAAACCTTGTCCACTGTGACTTTTGGAACAAGTGCAAAAAATGTCCATTTCACATTGAGCCAATGCACAAGGCTGCAATGTGAACGCCACTAGTACGAAACATCGAAAATTGTCCCGTATAAAAACAAAGTTGACAACGATAAGAAGAAAAAAAAGTTTGCGCACACTTGAAATTGTTGAGTGACGCGACAAATTCGTGAAATTCCGGTGAAATATGGGATGGTCGTGGAATCACAGGAAGAAAGCTGAGTCGTGATAATATCGATACGGATGGGGTGGCGTACGTCGACGGGGATGCGGGTCTCTTGAGAGAAATGTACCATGCGATAACGAAGAAAAAAAAATCATTGTCAAGAGAACTTTGACGAACATTTTTTTTCCATTATCATAGACAACATTAGTTTTAAGTAGAAAAGTTGCATTGTGTGTCTACTACCATAAAGCACTGTGTTTCACATAAACAATCCGACAACTGAATTGCAATTCAGTGGACGCTTTTGACGAATAAATAAATTGGTGTAAATAAAATAAATATGTATTGAAATTCAGATAGATGTGCGGAAAGGTGCGACGTACGCAAACAAATAGGAGTTAAGTGAGCTGAAACAGGTTATCACGCCATTGAAGTTCTACTCAACGTCAAAACTGGGGGAAAAAAGTTTATAGTTGCTTTCAATTATTTTCCCCATGTTCATTATCAACGTCTCCTTTTGCGTATAATATCGCTATTGTATTTCGAATGGAACTATTTAGTGTAACTTTTCTACTTGTTGCCGGAATGACACGATCTCATCGTATGAAGTCTTGAACATTTGGATTCGGTGTTCGTTTCCGATTTACGTTTCGGCAGACTCATTAATTTCATTGCTATATGCCATCTCTCTACATCAACTAACCAGAGGGTCATCACTTCATTGCTCTACGCAACACGAAAAATCACTTACTGAGTAGTGATCGAGTGGTGGTATGTTTTTGACGAGTGTGCATTCATTTTTTCTTTAGGTGCTGCAATACCGCAAGAATCAGAGCGGGGTGGTTAATTGTGGGCAGTGAAGCAGTGCAGAGGCGAGAAAGAACGGGTGATCAATATGACTCCCATCTTCCTTGTCCTGTTGGTGGCGATCGACCCAATTATCGCGCAGGATCTTCCGGGTGAGTAATAATAATGTTGTAGTGTAAACGAACGAACTCTGATGCAAGGATGCAAGAACAGCAAAACTGTTAAAAAACTATGTGAGAATCAATTGTGGGTGTTCTGTGATAATTCATATGAGACTATTGGAACTATTGACGTAGCAGCTGGTGTAAGAATATTTACAGACTCATCAACATAAAGTGTTTTCGTCTGATCAAACGTTGTGCTTTTGTTTCACTAACAAATACGAACAGCTTCAATTGTGGATCATCAATCGTTTATATTTTTTGCATTACTTATTCATGATAATATCCGGAAATGAACATGAGAATAATTGGGGAATTTGTGAAGATAATTCTCATGTCGGTGAGAGAAACTGTAACATAATACGTCTACATGTACAACCAAAACAACTCCCGCTATATATAAACATAGATATAGATGGGGGCAACGAGAACAGCGCGCTCTGGTCAATGCCAACTCGGCATTCAAACAACGTTCACCCACAAAAGCTCACAAGCTCACGTGCTACTGAACTCTACATTCTATATGAACTCTAGAACATACAAGACACATAAACTACATCGTCTGTCACATGTCGAGTCTCTGACGATTATATCATTATACACTCACGAATACTGCCAATGTCTATTGTCTATCTCAGATCTTTTGACATCAGGTTGTTTGCTCGATACAATTGACGATTCACCAAACCATGAAACGATAATTACAGCGCTCATTAATGTTATAATGGAAGTTAACATGTACTGTGAATAGCTTGAATTAGCCTCCACAATAAACATCCAGGATGACATGTAATTCATTAGCTTTGAAGCCAAAAATACTACATGTGGTTAGGTCGGTTAATTATATACATTCACGTTAAAATCATTCATTCCGTGGTGTTATTGTTTCATTAAACAAATATATGTATATAATAATAGTGGCAATGAAAATTTATTGGCCCGTGATGGTCGCCATTACGCTCGGGAGAGTAATCCATCGAGCTTTGTGCTGACTGCGTCAAAATGACATTGTATCCCGACAGAATTTCAGTTAGTTAATTATGAATGGACGTAATCCTAATATGGCGAAGCGTTTGGGAATCTCCGCGGATTTAGAAACCGTTGCATTTAGTGCGAAGCTCGTTAATAATCGTGTCAGAATACGTCAATATCCATATTTATAGTTATTGTCCATATATTTTCATGAGCGACGGCAACATATAACGTAGTCTGCTTTTTATCTGTCTGTCCATAGATATACACAGTGTCACGAAACATATTGGAAATTTTTAGCCGCTCGGACGACCAAAAATCTCTTTGTGCAATATATTCGATGCGATGCATGGGAATAACTTCATTATCTTCGAGGAAAAAAATAATAAAAAAAACACTAATCCACAGAGAGACACTCGTGAATCCTTCAGATTATCTTACACGAGCTACTCCCAATGTGAATATCCCAGCCTAGAACTTTCAATCAACATTGGTTTAGACGTTTAAACAATTGTCTGAAATAACGTTCAACTAAAATCGAATGAGATATCATGATGAGAACGAAATCGCTGGCTCGAGGCAGTTGCGTTTAAATCCATAGACCGACATTAGGTACATCAATTACAATATCATGAACCTGATAATGTGTATATTTTTTCGACTTATTTTCAGAAGAATCATTTTTACATGTTATCGCATGTGTATAAATTCTTCCATCACATCCTATCTCTCTGCGGAATTTCCACCTTTATTGCGGACAGTTTGATCCATGAAACATAGTATGCGGTTTCACAATGACATTCAGGGTAGAGGAAATTCCTTCCGACTTCAACTACCTACGCCTAGTGATAGCTGTTGTATATATTTAATTGTCGGATGCATATGAAATATTCGATATTGTTCCACTGATGTTGAGTTTGAGTGAATATTCATTTACTAGTATTAAATTAATTGTTCATCTGATTTCAGAAATTTAATCATATACACATAAAATCTGTATTTAGTAGAAATGGTATGTGCGGGAAATCACGCGTGAATTCCGAATGGCACGCCAGTAGTTATTTCAACCTCTACAGTTTTTTACATAATGTGTGCCAACTCTGTGATCCTCTCTAGATGAAAGTTACACAGAAGAGAGTAGTAAAATAAGTGTGAAGCAAGCATTTCAAAGTAACGTGAAAAAGGAATGAAAGAAAAATTGAGTACAAGGGAAAAAGGGGCGAAAAAAAACGAAACGTTGATGTAGGGTGTCTCTATATTAGCTTGATTCACGTGGGATTGGTAAGCGCTGTCCACTATTCTGTTAAATGCACGAAAACGTAGAGAAAAACGCGCGGGTAGGTTTTAAAAATAAAAGGAAATAAAAGGAGTTACTGGGGTTTTATGGCGACTCCCAACGGAGGTGGTGGGCTGACTCTACGCCCGTAGCCGCCATAGCAGATACTATAGTTGTAGGCGCTCAGTACGGGGATTCGGACCCTGCCAGCATTGCCAACTATCGAACGAGCTTCTCGCCAAGCTTATCCGTCATCGTAGATCTCGTGACGTCGTGACATTTAGAAGTTTATTGAATTTTACAAGAGCGTTATTGTGATCATTATCCATCAACTACCACGAAACAATTATTATTGTTGAAACTATGTATATTATGCATATCAACAAAAAATTCCTGTCGCATTAATTACCAGCAGTCGCTACAGAGATTTCATGTTTTTCCGATAAATATATTTTATGAAGTTGCGAAATATAGCAAACCTCCCCCCAAGTAATTATGCACTCTCGTTCAGGTATATTTCATAATTAAACTTGAGGATTTTAGTGTCACCATGTATTTCCTTTTATTCATTATTTTTGGATACCCATCCAGCAACTCGAGGTCGGAAATGTTTAGAGACTGCGATAACTTTATTCTACTGACACGTTTTCAAGTTTAATGTTTGAAATCAATGGATTATAAACTGAACATCCAGTGACTACGAATTGATTCAGCCAGACGAATCGCATTAATATCGAAGAGCCCGTTCTCAGCGCAAGAGACACAATTTATGTAGGTCCAGAGTGCAATTTGCTGTTCTGCCGAGTTCAATTCTCATCAAACATGCGCATCCGTATCTTCACCATATAATTGACGTACACAGAAACATAAAAAGCAACTCCCATAATTTTTATTAATTCATCGACACGAAACAGTTTTACGAATATTTTTAATGTTCATGAAAATTGATGACTATCATTTAATGAAACGATTTCTTAGATGAAACCAGAATGGAAAAAGATGATAATGCAGAAGAAATATTTGGCCTGTTGTAATCGTTGTCATTCATGTACTCTCGTTCGGCTGCATGAACGTTCCGAAATTGTTCATAATCCTTCATAATTCATTGGTGTACTCTAAAAGTACACCACTAGGTAAATGAATTGTCGTATGCTTTGAAGATTCCGAAAGTGCTTTATCATGGGGGGCAATCAAATATGAATAAGAGTCTAGTATAGAATGCAATGAGGCAGTTGGAATTTCACTAGGACGCCGTAGTGATATTATAGCTTACGATCGGTCTGGCAAATATGCTTTACTCACTTCAATTTCCATCCAAGCATTCCATCTGCACTCATGAGTATTCTTATGATATATGTATTCTGCTCTATTTTATACCGATGCGAGAAAATTCTCTTGAATTAATAAATATTTAATCGCAATTACTCTTCAAAGTTTCGATATTCGTGAAAGTGCTCATTAAATTATTTTTGTATTTTTTTTGGCCGACACGAATATTTTTTTCGACCTTGTTCCAAAGTGAAGTGTGAAGAGAATGTTGGACGTGATCATCAATCGATGGTGGATAACAATGGAGAATCGAGCACTGCAACCCGTGGACGATAGAGCCTTGAAAACGTCTCGCGTTACGAGAATCCAATCCCAAGGAAGATTAGATCCGAGTTCTAATAAAACGAATGAATCCACACGATTCTCAGTTTCCTGCAACGGTGCACATCAACTCTTCACACTATCTATTTTTTGTGTTTTTTTTTTCACACACAAGTATCTTGGTCTTTTTCTCGGTGGTAAATTGTCGATTTGAGTTCATTCGTCGTTATTGACAAATGAAGAGAGCAAAAAGAACGAACACCACAGTGAAAAATTAAAAATCTATCCTCATGATTGTCAACGAAAGCCGTAGAAACTCCTGGAAGTTTAACAAGCACTATTCCGCACCAAATAAAACTGCTGCAAGTGAGCCAAACTGAATTTGAAATTGAGTAGAATTTAAACGCTGAAAAGTGATTTGAAAAAGTCGAATAATCGTCTCCAGAATTTTTATCCTTATCGAAGCACTCGAGGGAAAACAAATTTGCGTATCGACAAAGTCACTGAAATAGTGTGAGCAGGAGTTGGAGAAAGGATGAGGAGAGAGCGAGCAAAAAAGTTCTCATGAAAATTTAACTTCCCCGCTGTGTCGAACTTCCACAGACTCGTGCCTCGGGTATTTTCCTCTCCCTTTTTCCTCCACTCATCTCTTGCCCTTCCCATACTTTTGCATAAGCTCTATTCGAAATCATTAGGTGCTCAAACTCAAGTACATTTTTCTCTATCCCTATTCCACTGGTGTTGGTTCTTTTGCCAATAACCACACTCTTTTCTATCTCAAAAACTGATCTATATCGTCTTAGAATACATTTTCACGTACCTTCTGCCTCTGGTGGACGACGGCCAGTCGACAAGTTTATCACAGACTTGAACAATGTCTTTTCTTTCCTTCACCTTCTACATAACGTGAAACACATATACATACCACCTCTCGACCTCGCCTTACTGATAAGATATAAGTAGCTACCCCTCGAGCACTCTCATTTTATTTTTACCGTTATTTCCCGAGAGAACGGTTAATGAAATCATCGGACAACCCCTAACATTTTTCGGGGCCTCTCTATTCTCTTGTTTTTGCGTTACTCCAGCCTTCCGACCTCATCCTTTGCTTAACCATTTCTACCCACATTGTTCTCACCCCAGCATACCCATTCTTACAATCATTTATTTTCCCCATTCCCTTTCATATCAAAATTCCAAGTGTTAAGACAACAAATCCGTCGCTAAATCATCATTGACGTTATATCAAATTATGATTTCCCTTTAATGAATTATGAATCACTCATCGAATGTAAATTAGCATAACCACTATCCAAATGTTGAATTGAACAGATCGTCGATATTTCGACAGATGAAGCTCACATAGCGGCGGTTGATAAATTCTATTCATTTATGGCTCAATGAAATGAGCTGACTGGGCGTGCAGTTGCGACGACACAGTTTCACTCTCACTCCCCCGTTCAATCTTTTCATCCGCATACTCTAACTCCCATTCAACGACCCGTCAGTATTTATATAGAAGTGAATCCAGTAGCAATTTTTGTCATATATAACAAACACACACATTCACCCACATCTATGTGTATATTTATATATATTTTTTTTCTAACCATTTAGCAAATTGACTGATCCATTTGATTATTCAATACTCACCTCATTCAATGGTTATGTCCATTACTGCGTGACCTTTTTTGCACGTTCAAAACGAAAACGTGTCAATCGTAATATTGTGACACCACCATTTCATACGTGGATACTTAAACTCAATCAAGAAGTTGAATCAAAATTGCGAGCAATTTCGGAGAATCATCTTCGCTTTTCTGAAAAATCATTGTTAGAACCACTGTACTGTACAATGAATGCAGTAAACTGTTGGTCGAACCCGCGGCTCCCACAATGAATAGTCGTTGTAGCTGTATGTAGTGTGGTTATTGTGACTACCAGCACGCGGTACCCATTCTGCGTGATTCATATAGGTGTCTAACGATAATCACATGCTGTTTCAGCGCAATTTATTGTGAAACATTCATTCCATTGGTAATTCAATACGATCTAATGGGAGGTACGAAAATTGGGAGATTGATCAGTGATGGAGAGTGACGGGGCATCAAATATTAAATTATTTGTTCACTTGATATCCAAAAGTTTTCAAATTGAAAAACATCTTGGATACGTAGGCCATTCGAGTAATATTTCTGTCTGAAAACAATCTCAATTTGTCATACTATTTCTTCATACTGTCATGAAAATTGTTGAATAAAATTTTCGTGGAATATCGGAGTTGAGAGAGTGAAGATCAGCTATTAACATTATTGACCATGTAGACAATTATCGACTGTATTTTCTAGATAGTTTTTGCGCAATGCATGTTCATGAAACGTTATTTTACCAGAACTAATTGGACAGCACACGAATTACCATGAATACGACATACTATCATTGTATGTCTACATTTTCATAATATTCCTGAGTTTGGATATTCATAGATGAATATATATTCAGTCAGTATTACAACCCACATCTGTAGAGCACGAATACCTTGGAAGTCAGAGCTTGTCTGGTATGCACTCTGTTTGCGTTCGACCAAGATGTGGAAACGTGTGGGAGTTGTGGTTGACCCCTGGTGCATCGTGTTGGCTTCGTTGTTGCGGACGGTTTTCGGTAGAGCTTACTCTGTTGTACCAGTAGAGAAGGATATAAGACGTAATACTCAGAACAGAAGGGGTGTAGAAACTATGATAGAGAATGTAGTAGTTGGGCAACTGCTTGTACATGTGAAACACAGTACATCATGATTCATATTCCCTACTCTACTCATACTGACATTGTTTTGCATAACCATATCCCCTCATCAATCTTAGCTACTAATGGAGAGTTTGGAAGGTTCATTCAGCGTTAATATATATATATATGTACATATTGTAATCAATAAACGACTGCCCCATGTAAACGTTTCATAGTCACTTGAAATCCGTTGAAAGATTTGTGAATGTATTATCGTTACTCTGATGCGCAGTAGTTCAACGGTATATTGTTTTCAATCGGTTGACTCAACCAAGTTTGTGCGGTGATCCCATGCATAATTCAATAATTTCATACAATGAGATACGCAGATGCAAAATCTTCGATTAAGCTGACCAGATTTTACCAGATTATTGCTTAATGAAATTCATATTGTTACAGTGTCTGACCAATGCATAATTTTCCGTTGATATATTCGACGCTCCATAGACTCTTCACCACAACTATATACGTTTTGTTTGACTGATTACAATTTAGTTTCTCTGAGAATGGAGAATTGTGTCATGCACATCGGTCAATCGAAACAACTTGCACGAAAAAGTGCAAAGAGGCCAGTAGTAACTGACAGAAACGTTGTCTCTTGCGAGTGAATGTGATTTTTTCACCACAATTGCGAATTTGTTCTTTCCCCATATATACCATCGAGCAAATATATCATATACACATGCATACAAACACATATATTTTCTAGGTATATATGGACATATATTGTACGTTCTTATCGCGGCCTTTACTAGCTTACACGGCCTACTTTCCCCACGAACAAGCACCAGCGGTGCCATCGACGATCGTTCGGGTTCGCGCGATAAAATAACGTAGTTTTCCCTGTGGACTGTGGGGGAAGGGGCTACGGCAACGGCCCGGATAATTGGGAAGACGTGTCGACGGTTAACGACTTGCCCCCTCGCTCGTATAAACCTCGCATTGGGAGTAAAACTCTCACGGTCTTGCACGCGTTCACCACCATCAGGCAATAGTAAAAATGAGGGAAAAAGCAATAGGAAAAGAAATACAAAATCTGGGTTAGTATCATACGCTCACGATCAACATCACACTAAGGTTTCATTGCCATTATTTTGTCCGAATAGCATTCAACAATTCTTCTACATCTCAACGTTTGATAGTGAGACTAGATACCTCCCATGCGTGTATTCCTCATATATGTCTACTTTTTTATATGCACACACAAAGTAAGTGGTGGAGTACACTTGCCTTTTTAAATTTAATATTTTCGAGCAGAGTCTGGGCTAAAAATACGGGAAACGCAAGTACATGTGGAAAATATCGGTCATGAGTAATGCTCTCAAGCAGTGTCAGTCGTTATATTCGCGAAAAAAGTCGTCATCTATTCTGCTCTCATTCTTATTTTCTGTACGAGATCTGAGAAATTTCGTCCGTAATACAAATTGTTCATATTCATTGAGAGAGGGATAGGTATGAGTCACCTCCATGTAGCGTCCGACAAAGTGTCCGTGATAGTGGACTCGACTATATCGTGTGGTATGACAGTTTCTATGCTCTCCCAATCCTACGCTGTATCATCCATCATGTTTGAATATTTTGTACGGCATGACGAACGACGAATCTCTTTATTTTCATTCCCTTTCCCAGGTTTTTGATGCGTCTATATTTATTATACATGGATGCATATATATATATATGTGTTTGTTATTTTCGCTTTCACATCCGTTTTCGTTATTTCAATGTATCCCCAAGAGACTCTTTCCGGTATACGTTCAGGATTAAAATATAAATTTTATCGTTCTCTGCATTCACGCCCGAACCTACCACAATGATATATAAGGGGTCGTTAGTCACGCTTCAACGTGCTCTGCGTCATATGCGTTAAATAATTCAGTTTCAATTTGATTTTTATGATATATATTCGTTTCGAATAACGTATGGTGCTATTCGTGTCCTGTGCTCTATAAATCGTAAAATTTTCGACTATTCAAATATTTATCCAACGTCGATTCGTAACGAAACAGCATCCTTTCCTCTTAATGAACTACATCAATTTACTGACGGAACGGCCAGATAATGGATGCTCCATAAAACGTAGTATCAAAATATGACAACTGAAATAGATACGGCTATAATAGAGTTATTTTTCAGGCAGTGTACTTCGTTTTATTTTCTCTCTTTCATTCATATAGGAATTCAGTGGATGAGATCTCGTGAAGCCGGGTGGAAAAGTTTGTGAGCCCGAGGATGATCTCGGGATACGAGTTGGGAGCATTTTCTGTGACACTGTTCGCCACTAGTTATTCTTGCTTCAATTCCGAGTTTCCCCCTGTCCCGGGAGGAAATCATAGGTGCTAACGAATTGCTCCATTTTTGTCTGTCGCATCTGTACATACTTCCATATCTTTATACGGTAGAATATTTCTATGACAATTAACTTTTTTAAATGTTAGTAACCATGAATATATGATCAAGACCACATCTCCGCTATTTGTCAACGAAGTTGGATATCACTTCACGTGTGTCTTCAACCATGAAGACTAGTGAATCGCCATAGTTTAATATAGAGTCGAATGGAGCACGGATGTACCATTCGGGACGGCTACTATTACGAGATTCTGCGCATGTACAATTCTGCGCAGTACACAATCGATGGCGAAAGTTAACCCCGTATTTACTTATGTATGATATACATGATACACCGAGAACTCTGGAAACCAACCAAACAATGAGGTTCAGATTGAGATATGTTGTTATACATAAACGACAATAAGTACTGCTAAAAATTCGTGTACTCTCGTCGGACTGCAATGTTTTCTTGACAGATTCAAAGAAATATAACGAATACGAATAGATAGGGATAAAAATCCTCGAGTGAGAGTATTCACACCAATTGTATACAATACTTTTCCATCGAATGCACTAATTCAAAAACCAATACTGAATTATTAGCGTGATATTTATTCGACTCAACTCGCAGCACAGTTTCTTCATGAAGGATAAAATGATAATGTGCCTCCTTTCTCATAGTGCTATAACCTTCACAGGTAATTATCTGGAATGCAAAATATTCCAAATTTATTGTCTCTCCCACCTAGTGTCTTATAACAAATGGCTCAACGTCCTCTCCTCAATTCTATTTTTCGTCATCTTTTTCCCCTATTGTCGCAGCCCTACCTCACTTTATTTCTCCAACAACGTTTTACTCTTTTCATTTGATTTTATTTTTTTTCCTTTTATCCACTGAAAGTCGTCCGACTTTTTTATACCAAGAGGACTGCGACGTTCTCTACCCGGAAAATGCGATTGTCGTAGATCCCGCAGCCACGAAGAAAAGCCCGCGCGTTTGAAAGCGAAATTCTGGTTTCGCTTCTCAGGTTCATCCACTGCGAGTAGCATCTCAGACTTCCGCCAGGAAATTGAGCCACTCCCCAACAACAGCGAAATCGTACTTGCACGATATCTATATTTACGTTCATACATATATGTATTCACAACAGAAGTCAATTGCGACAGTAGTTTATGGTGGATTGAGAGATTGTCTGATAGTTCCATTCTGTGTGTACTGTCTTTTGCGACTCATACAATCTCAGTTTCACATTGAATATGTGAGTGAATTCGGCTGAAGACATTCGAAGTCAAATTAGTTTCGATACTAGGCAACAGTACAACTCTTTTTGCCCACTATATACATCACTCAAGTGTTCATGAGTCTGGAAAGACATCGAAGGTTTTTCAAATCCGAAATCTAATTGATTATTCTGCGTAATAAACTTTGTCAATGTTTGTTATTCATACACTCTCATGGTCAATTCATGATTGAAATTGATTGTCTGCAGTTCAACCAAAAAATACGTGGCTATTAAAAAAAATTCACGTGAACTCATTCCCCAGATATCGATTGAGCACGAATTGTTCACAGGACGTGCGACAAAAAAATGTAAATATCTAGGTCAGAGTTATAGGTCAGAAAGTATTTTGTGATGTGATTATACACAGCAATGCACATGAGAAGATTAGAATCTCGCACAACCCACATTCTGTTATGATTCTCACAACCAACAACCTCATAAGTTTATTAATACAGGATACATCCGACGATTCTTCATCAATGAAAAGCTCAAGTGCCTCGAAATCATCGTATATTCGCATCGCGCAGCTGTCTCATAGATGTTATCAGTTGCGTTTGCTTTTCTTTGAGTGTTGAAGAGAGATTTTTCTTGAATAAAAAAATTAATTAATACATTAACGGTATACAAATTAGAGCAGTACGCTCGACTCGAGAGCAAGCCGTAGATTCTATTTTTATGTCTACGAGTTACGTAACTGCAATCTCCTGGTTTATAGTGAGAATATAGTAGAGCTGTTACATCTATATCAAAATGACTATAGTGTATACGCAATAAAAAGTTGTTAGTGTGAAATCTTTTCAATGAAGATTTTTACGTGGTGTTGAGTATGCTCATACTAATGACTATCATCATCCACTAGAGAATACCATTCATGAAATAACTGTAGGTATTGGGGATGTCTTTCAAGAATTCTCCACGGTATTTGTGTAGTTTATCGTTATGCGTCGTCGAAGCATCGTCTAGACTCTGTTCACATTGAACAAGAGTTAGCCTTGGGCAACCTGATTCAACATAAGACCCATTGATACAACGATATGTGAGAACTCATAAAATCATAGATATCACTTTAAATTTGATTTCAATACCAGATCGAGCTGAATGCCTGGTGAGAAAAGAAAATGTATTCTTTACCCTGGATGGAATATCTGCTGGCAGCCATAATAAAATGAACAGTTATTGAAAAGTCATGCGGATGCGCAAGGATGAAAATATATGTAGCCCTTATAGGGTTAGTGTTCTGGGATCCTTTACGATCACAAGAAAACACAATAAACGTGGCAGTTTTACAGCTGTGCCTGAACTATATTCTCTCGCGACCATTCTGGCTATCGGACGCGCCAATGGCAGTGGCGGAGTTGGCTTAGTTTTACGGTGTGCGACTACTGGCGGGCCGGGCGTGTAATATCGTCCCGTGCTTCTACCCCGTTGCGTTAGGTACACACGCTATTCTTCAAGCTCTGACCAAGAGGATCGCGTGCCGAAGGTTATAGATCGACCGTGTGCCCTGTGAACGACCTCTCCTCGCCACCATTTTCCCTCCGTCATCTCTCTACCTTCTTCGTTATTCGTAATATAAATCTCTCTGCCTTACTCACTCTCACTTCATCTATGAAGACTATTCACTCTTCCTTCACGCTCCATTCCTTTATGACTTTACGAGAACGAGCAATCCACTTTTATGCTTTATGAGAAAAAGCTGAAGAACTTGAGTCAGGTAAACCGGACGAACCCTCGTGCTCGTTATTATAACGTCCACTAACCTTTTTTTTCACCCTCCCGCCTCCTCTATCTGGCTCACCATACTTTTTTTTACACACTTTTCGCTTTCCTCAAGTTGTTGTATTGCTCAACAGTTTTGCTGAACCAACTTGAAATATTACATGAATTTATGCGACACTTAAAGCAGTAAGACTCTTTTACATACTGCACGTACGCATTTTTTTATTATTCCATGAACATTGGAGTAATTCATCAATAGAATTTTACTATAATCGATAGTCAAACTTTGCATAGCTTTGTACATCAATCAAATACATCAACTTTTGAAAACCATACTTGCCAGGTTTGCATCATATTGAACCGGGATTAATCAGTCAATATAGCACGAAAAGATATTCGCGTATGCGAGCATAATATGTACACTCAATACCGCGAACACAACGATCCAATTAAATGATTTTGAATGATGCCCAACAATCCTACAATGTTACATACACACAAAAACGAAAACCAAAAGCTTCCTGCTCATTCAATCCTCTCCGGTATAAAATCAACATGTTCCACGGAGCATTCTCCATAACAAATAAAGATGAAAATGTGAAAACTACCATTTATTCTGCTATTCATATTGAGAATATTTAAACGTCCTTTTCATTTTTTTCGCTCTTTCGTTTTATATTTACAATGGGCCGCTGACTCCCCGAAGACGCACATTTTTTCTCACTGGTTGATTAACGAGCGAGCGTTGTCTTCGAGCTTTAGAGCTTTTTCGGCAACTTGTCCCCAGCAAAACCACTTTCGTTTCCCTTTTAGTTTCATTCATTCTTTTCTCTATTCGTTTTTGTTTGCTCTCTTACAAGACGCTTCTCACCGAGGGAATCGTATCGTTCTTCTTTATTTTTAGTATCCAACCCTACACGCAGTTGAAGAGAATACACGGAGCAACTCCAGAACAAACCTTTTACCGACTCTTACCACTCTGTCTGCTTCTTTTTCCTTCCTACTTCGCATTTGCTGAGCGACAATCCCAAGATTCTTTCATGTTGGTGGTTACACCCAATGAAACGTGGGACGGTGGTCCATATGAAGCTTAACATACTGACAATCAGCCAGTTATTAATCAAGAAAGTGAGAGCAAACGTCGGATGAAAATATGTGGATATCACTACGATGAATTTCACATTAAACCATTACAAAAAGATATTTACCAAGGATGTGGTGCGCACCTCAACATCTCTTCCCCATGGTCATTTTCAGGAATACCATTCCACAGAGGTTTTATGTATGCATTTACACGTATGAGCGACGTGGATATTCTGATCAATCATCTTCCGGCACGAACAAGACGGCGGGAAGCCTAACCACGCTAGTGTGTTTTACAGTAATTACGGCATCCTTTTCACGGTACTCTCGCAGACCTTCTGGTAAATAACGAGATCGATAGCCGCACGGCTCTTTAAACCGACATCGCGCATATCGATCAATTCTTGTAGATTAATTAGCCTTATCCAAATAGATCTCGTCTTGGTAAGTTGGGCAAGCTTGCACTTTTCATACAGTTTGTATTCACATTAAGTTAAATGAATAGAGAATTCGAATTTTCATTTCGTTTCTATTTTCCTTTTTTAGTCACTCAACCTCTTGAATATATAGTAGCGAAAGTGTACTTACGCGTGCGTGTATCATTCATTAATTTTCCGACGCCCAACTGAAATTACTGTTAGTGAAAATTGCAGACATGAACGGAAGTATTGCTTTGGACACCATTATTCTCTGACATTTTCTGAAACTTTGCGAGGTGCGTTGTGTTTCCAGTAGTATTTGTGAAGTAGCTTTTGATAGCGCTAGGATGGCGTGGCAGGGAAGCAGAAAGTTTACTTCCCGTACTATATATGCCTCCTCTTCCTTTCGCCCCTCTGAACTCCACCCACCCATTTGCTCCCTTCCACTCGCCCCATCTACTTCACCAGGGCTGTTTATCTGCACGAATTTGCCACTGTGCCAAGACTCCAACACCAACGAGAAAATAACTGACGCGTTTGGGTACGTCTCTTCCCGGAACGTATTGACCCTGTTGCCATTTTCATGATAGTACACGTCTTATTTTTCTTTCTCTTTCTTTTTTTTCGTAGCCAGCAATTTTTTGAGAGCTTTCTCGGCCATGAATCAATCACTCTCTTCCACTCGACACAATACAATTTCAACTCAATAAAAAATACGGACAAAAGTCAATGATACTTTTATAGTCGATTTCAAAATTCGATATTGAAGACGTTGGCATTCGTGCGATTCGTCTTATGCATACGAACATAACGCTGCTGGTGACGAACAAATCATCAACATTCTAAAAAAAAACATGTACATTAATCTCAGCAGTAAAAAATGGTTGTCTTCAAATATTTATTGTTCTGAAAGAAATGTATAATCATTCATATATTTTTTCCATGTTATAGTAGGGGAGTATGGGGCGTGGAAATGAGGTGGAAATTGATTTGTCAAACCCATTTTTTTTATGAGTTATCCCATATATGCAAAATGGACTGGAAGTGATTCAGAACGAGGAAATATGATTAATTTTCAATCCGCAGCCTCGCATCCGTTCAAAGTGCGATTGCTGCTCGGTTTACCGATGCCGACGAATCTACCACATCCCCGTATTCGCCGACACTGGATACAACTACATTAAGGTATTGAATCTCTATAATTGCTGGAGAGAAGTGGATAAAATCATCAGCACAGTTATTGTTCGTGATAGCTCACAACTTTCTAAAGGGAATTCAATGTCTAATGTCCAACGACTCACAGGACTTTTTTCGTATTCTCGAGTGCGAGAAGCTTTTTCGTTTCCATATTTTACCAAAAGGAATTGGTAGAAAAAATCTATGGAAAATAACGATATTAGCCACCAAACAGTGACCATTTACTCTACATTGTCGGTAGTGTCGTATTTTCATAATACTCGCCAACTTCGTTCGCGATAGTGAATTGATGTATATCGGAATATTGTTATAATGTCTATTATTCGCTTCATGTTGATCACATATCACCACGCGTTCCATTTCATATTATTTTGACTGCAGTTTGGCTTTGTGCCTTTTTGGACGCGCTAATTCATCATTATTTCAGAGACTAAGACAAATTGTCAATTACTCGTTACCCAATATCACCATCGATTTTGGCATCAAGTTTTCGTAGATAATCCTTTTACAGTGAAAATTCTTTTGCTGTGAACCCCAGTATGTTGGACAACGTGTAGAACTTAGCTACTCGATCGCAAACATTGAAGAAAACAACAAGGGAAAAAATAGCAAAAATAAAGAAACGGCAAAATAACGAGTAGAGCCCTTGCCTGAGACACCCCAGCATTCCACTCCACTACGTTCTCCGGGTTGAGAACTAATCGTGCACGATAATGTATGCAAGCTGTACCGCATGCGCGGGACAATTTTTCTTTGGATTTTCGTATTGTACAAACAGTATTCAACTGGACAACAACTTAGGTTCAACGTTTTCTATATACCTGTCTTCATGTTGAATACATTCTCGTGTATTTATGTCCTACGGACGCGTGTCTGATGAAGGGCATCCAATAAGTCAGCGCGAAGCTAAGCTAAAAAAGTGAGAAGGCCTCCCGTACAGACTTAAGGTGAAAGTGCATACATACAGCGATATTTGTGATAGTACACACGTTGTAAGATCTTATTGTATTCGTATTGCATAATGCAGGTTGAGCGAGATTGCATCTGGCCAAGTGGGCAAGCTAGAATGGCCGTGCACTATTGAAATTGTCGGTTGTTCTCGGGAAACTATCAGGGGTAAAGTAGTCTGGGGTTGTCGGGTCGAAGTCCTATTGGCACAACGCAACACGAAACTCAACGCCGTAACAATTATATGCTTGCTGATTCCGGTCGTATCGTTGTGTTCTTGCAATAAACCGGCGCCGCGCCTTTGTCTTTGTTGCTCACTCGCTATCATGTTACCAGTGTGAGTAGGAACAAAAAACAACATGAAAAAAAAAAAAAAAATGGCCAGTGCACGGAGTTACCACGTAACAACAAACTTCATTGAGACTCCAGCGGTCAATTATCCAGCGAAATCCTCCGAAAGTCTCTCCACTACATCATCGTACTCAAACGAAAGGGAGAAGACCTACCGCTCAAAAAACTCTCGCTTCGACTCTGCCTGGGGGTAATTCACGAAGGCTTCCAACATCAAATCTCGGCAACTTTACTCTATTCCGCGCCCATGAGGGCCGAGAACTCGCTGATGTTCGAGGACTTTGTGGATATGCGCCCGCAGATGCTGTATGAACACATAATAGTGCCTGATCAATACCGTACCGTGCTATATTTATTTCCGCCAACACTCTTCGTTCGGTAAACCTATTGATTGCTGCGCAGCGTGATGTATTAGTAAAATCCAGTTTCGATTATGACATTCGAGCGTGCTGCTATATCATGAAAGAATCGGATATCTGCGATAGATGATGTGCAATCATGTAAATAGACAAAAAATATCGGAATCCTATCCTATAAAACCGCACGAGTTAGGGAATAAATGGAACTAAGAGTGTAATCAATTGTCGATGCAACAGACCATGCGTATGTCGAAGACGACTGGTGCAAATTCACCTAATGACTTTATCAGCATTTTTCTTGAGGAAGAATGCCGTGGTCTTGGGTTTATTACTAGATTATTATTCCTTCTCCATTTTAACATTAATCTTTCCATATTTTCTCCTCTTTATACGAACACTATAGTGTTATACATGTAGTCCTGCTTAGTTGTACGTCTTCTTCATCGGCAAACCGCCCGCTGTTGTCTGTGTTCAATATACAAAAGGGTGAGAGGGGTTAGAGTGCGATTATCTGCCCGCGGCAATAGCTTCGCCCCTCGAGTTTGCATTTATCAGCCAAACGACCATTCGCGGTCTGCCGAGCACCATTTTGGGATGCTGAATTCTAGACGATGCTCGTACGCCATGCTATGAGCTGAAACTTGAGACCTTAGCTGAATGTCCCTCCGGCATTTTCCATCACTTTGCACTTTCACATTTATAAAGAGCTTGATGACGATGACGATGACGAAGATGATTATGTTGATGGAAATGAGGATGATAAATATCGTAACAGAGCATCTGTATAACCAGCAACGATTTCTCTACTTCCCTTTGTGCCATATTTTAGTCAATGGATGAAAAACTCGTCGTCTGCTTGTGAGATTTCAACGTCTCAGCTTCTCAGCCATATTCTTGACATAGTATAGCCAGTGGGCTGTTTGCATCCACTCATTCAGTGCTGTCCGCACACTACTTGTTATCTTTTTCCTCCTTCCCCACAAATATGTCCACATATTGTTCTTTTGTGCATTCGTTTGCATCCATGAATAAACACATATGTTCATTCGACGGCTTCTCCTTCAAATGCTGTGTTGCGAATATAAGCGGTTCATAGTAAAGATGTACTGAGAATATATATAGAAACTTGCAGAACTCCGCAGATGCTTGAAGTAATAATGTAAAACATACGACGAATGAAAAGTAAGAAGCGCTTCTATCCAATTACGGCATCATCTCGTCCATGTCAAGTACACCTTCTGTACAAATAGAAAGGGATGATCTGATGAAAGTGCGAGAATTTCGAGTTGTCAAGTGGTCTTCAACACATAAAAATGAAGTAATATCCATCTTTTTCATGCTCAAAAACTGTACGCCTCTGTTAATTTATTAACCCATTTGACGCATGAGAACTTCTCATTTGATTTTGACATATTATTAGTATTCCCCAATCACTATATACTAATTTCATTTTACATTGCATTGCATTTCGTGAAAAAGTATCCCTCATTGAACTATAGGGTATTGAAATTTTTTTGATCTTGCATGAGTTATCTCAATCAGTGGAACATTTCTATTTACGTTTCATCATTGAAATCCATTGCATATACAATCGCAATGGAGTTATGGTCTCAAAATTTCTTTTTCTCGGTGACTTCAATCGAGTGGAGGCCAGAGTCGTGTTAACTCGTTGACTAACACCAAGTAAACTATCTCTGTGGTACAGTTAGTTCAGCCCATGCTCAGTCGTGCACAACATTTGCAGAAGTCAACGCTTGCTATTTCTTATCCAACTACTGAATTCAACATCTTCAACGTGTCGGTTGAACAGTGAATTCTCTAAGGCGTTGGTTATATCGTAGACTCAGTCGTCTGTAATGAGAGGATGAACCGGAACGACCTTCGACCGCATATATACTACAGCAGCAATGTATAATAACCATAGTGTTGACAGTCACGCAACAACTCACTTCGCGAATACATTATAAAGTTTTGTCACACAATCTCAAGCGTTTCGTTACTATCAGACTATAGATATAAGAAATTGTTATCCACTAGTATATTATATAATTAAATACTTTAGAAACGTAGATAGTTCACATCAAATGAAAAAATTTATTGCGGAACTGTATCTAAGGTAAGTGTCGAGTTCGAAGGAAATTTACATGTTCGAAAGGAATTCCTATGATGCCTGAGGACAAATATATTTAACAAATGAGTATTTCATTGGGAAAAATATGTTGATAACTGCTTTACGTTATTTTACTTTATTCGTTTGTTATTCTGACCACAAATTAATTTCGCCTCTTACTTTATTCAGGTTTTTTTTCTTACACTACACGTTGACTCTGCTGCGTACTCGGTATACCGTTGTGTATTTATACAGAAAGTCGAGTGGAAGAGTCAAGCGCTTGAACGCAATGGTAGAGCTAGCTTTGAGCAAGTCGATAGCAGAAAAGGGCGGCGCGCGAGACGCAGTGCTCTACTCTTTGCTTATACATGATGTATATATATATATATATTCATATGGAAGGAGGTGCGAGAAATGGTGAGAACCTGCACCTTCATAAATATTCACGATGGAATCTACGCCTCGATAATAACGCGCCCCAAAATATACGAGATTCGTGGTATCGGGCGGCGCACTGGGTTCTCGATGGTCGTATCGAAGAACAGGAGAGTGCAGATCCCATGCTCAGTACGCTTCAGCACTAGAGGACGGAGCAATCGCACAACAGAGAGGGAAGATTACGTGCAATAATACTGCCATCTCCTATCTTTTCCTGCAATTGGAACGTTCTGGTGTACCTTATATTCGAATCAGCACAGGTCACGTGAACTCTGGTCCAACTTTCATCCCACACTCGTCGTTTGTAATTAACTCATAGATCATAAGTACTATCTCGATTGGACTGACAGTACATGCGTCTTTCTCAACCTCAATCTCATTAACACTCAGAAACCAATTATCATACTCATTTGTGAAATATATGGCCAAAATTTTCCACAAACTACGATACTTTTCTAATCCGATAAAGCGATAAAAATCAAGTTGATGAAGGTAGCTGAGAGTGAATTTCCATCTCACACGCGCACTCCATCACACCAGATACACAGAACAATCCCCAGTTTCTCATTCCCGCTATATTTACTTTTACTTATAAGTCATTGTACCTGCCCCTTAACGAATTTCCATCAGTTTCAGTCCGTCTCCTACCCAGGAACGCTCTATCACGAGTGTTCTATTGCAACTACCACTCCCAATATTATACTACCCACTTCCCTCGTTTTATTCTAGCAGCATTTCACCACACTCCTATTTCATTTTGTTTTTGGCTCAAATCCGAGAGTTGATGTGTGGGTGTAGAAAATTCTCCATATACCCGAGTCGATTCGGGTGCGCCTGTACTCAGATCAGTCAGGAAATTGAGTGTTCCAGCAAAACTAACCGTTGAAGAAGTGTGAGAGAAAAAAAAAGAGGATTGTTACTGTAGCAGGAAGTCGGAATAGGTGGGCTGAACATGCGATATACAGAGCTATTCTATTTCTAGTTCTCTCTGCTGGTCTCTAATGACTTTTCACAGCTTGGATTCCTGAGAATTGAAAAGCTTGGTTATCTCTAGCCCTGCTATACTCAACAGACTATCCATTGAACAATGGCTGTTGTATGCTTCACTGTTCAAATATCCATCTGCGATTAGTGTTGACCACCATCGTATCTCTGTGTACTCCTCTTTTCGTCAATATGAAATGTTCGAATCAAGTTATCAAAAGATAAAAACAATTCGACGAAAATTCTTCAACATTCAGTATGCTTGCACTCATTCAAAGTATACATCAACGCTTCTCGAGAACGCGATGCTGAATACCGACGTAACATTTGAGACACAAGGAAGGATTGGAGTGATGCTGCTAACAGAAAGATACTACAAAATTCCAAATGAGGATTATCCACACCCGACAAATCTCCATCTGGCAGCTATTTTCCTAGACTATTATTCTTCTGTTCATTTTCACGGGGCTCCCACATTTTTCGGCAGGATTGATAATTATTCTCAACAGATAAAATAGTGTGTGTTAATACGATATGAAATCGAGAATGCCGGAAATTCTGGAGAACGTGAAACCTTTGGCAATCTCGTTTTTCGACAACATGTGCATATGCGCACTGTTTCCATACTTTGTGAATCTAACGTTTTTGTCAGCATTTTGGTACGCTCCATTCTTCCTTCCGTTGCTCTCTCATCATACCTTGACGTTTTCACGCTCGAGAGAACTCACCGCCCGCGGCAACTTCTGCCGTTCCGCTCGACCCCGTAATTTTTGCTTTGCCGCACTGAGACCCTTTGGTAACAGGATGAAGCCTCCGGGTAGTAGTTGGGATAGTTGAGACGCATACACGCCAGAGTGAAAACACAGTGAACAGACCGTGCACAACGAAAAACCTTAGCTATACTGAGCATAATCCAGAGCTTTCAAACCCTATTAATTTCCTCACAATACTTTTGTGCATATGTGCATATACAGTAAATACGTTTTCATCTGGAGACCTCCGTTGACCGGACGAAAGAGAATATTGATCGTAATTAATCCATACTTACACTCGTGAATTATAGTTGATTCTATTAGAGCACATGCATCGAATCTCCAAACTGTGTAAGATGCGAATAGCGAAATAATAATGATGGAATAGGATGTAAAATGTCACTTGAAGTTCTGTGTATACCATAGACGATGCGATGCAATTAAATTCGCCTCCGCTATTGTGGAATTTCAATTCACATCTTGAAATAATTTCGTAACTCTGAGCAAAACCTCGTTTGGGTCAGATAACCACCAGCAAAAACCTCCAAGGACAAACTGACAAACGATATACACTACGTGGAGAGTTTGTCCGCTTCTTGTCGTTAGCATTGCCCTGCACTGCTGCAGCCCGTTAGAGCCACAAAACCACCGACCATATGACAGTATAAATACTCAGGGCAGTTACATCCGCCAGAGTGAGAGTTGCTTTACTCGGGTTATGAAACTCATGTCTCTTCCCTCTGTATATCTTGTTGTATATGTATGGCCCACTACATTGTGCAATACATTTATGTTTTGCCACGCCACCATACTCCACACTATGACTTTTCACAAATTCCGACGAGACTCTACGAAACGATATTCCACTACCGTCCATGCGCTAATTAACTCTTCGATTACAGAATTGCGCAGCTGGCCAAGCACTTCCGTACACGTTGAATTTGAATCACCAGCCTCCGGAGAATTCGGAAATCGGCCGACCGCTAACGAGGCAGTGGAATCAGCCTATTCGTCCCAATGGCTCTTCCATTTCTGCGCTATGTCCAATTCCATTTAATCATCCATACATGTATCGATACAATCACGTTTATATATGCTATCTATAAAGAGACGGCAATGAAACACACTCTGATCATACAAACCCTGAGCCCAACCCTGAGCCCGTGTGCAATCAAATGCGTATCATCGCCATTCTCCCATTTGAAAGTTTGCATTTTCTATTCAGCCATCCACGATAGACTGAATGGTATATAGCGGAAAATACGGGAACGCGTCAAAAGGATCGGATAGTATAATGTGGCAGATGTTCTTGAATTTATCCATAGTTCAACTCTGGATCTCAGCTTTTCGATTTTCACTTCTCTATGTATATTGGTCGCGTCTCTGGATGCCGTTGCGCCATTTCATCGACAGGTGCTGCCTACCTCTTGAAATATATCCGTTAAATTATGCGAGCTCGTCGCAACAGCGACATCCCGAGTTGTCTGCGTTATATACTGATGTATATGTATAACGTTCGCCCAGAGGGTAAACGTCTCTGCCAATATAACCAGCCATGAGTCGTAAATATATATAGTGGCATAAGTGAGTATGCATGCACAAGTATATAGATGATGCATCTATACTTTTACACCCTTTTACAAGTCCGATCACGTGGATTTTGCGCATAACTCGACATTGTGTAGAACGTGTACGGGCGAACGTATAAAATCATGTCAGGCTCTCTTTGCTCTCTATCTCCCTACCTGCTCGCTCCATTATGAAACTAATGACTTTCGGTTATTTCTAACACAAGCAGATAATCATTGTACTTATCGATATAACATAATGAGATGTTTTCAACTCCTGTTTTTCAATCCATATTCTGATTTCAATTGCCATAATATTGTTAGTTGTTGGATAAAAAGATAATTGGTTCCATGAGAGAATGCTGAAGATTCTATTTTTTTTTCCGTCCATATCTTGCATTCTTCTAAACGACTTGCACTGTTCCATAATTAAGAGCATCAAGCCTCTTCACTTTTATTTGTTCTGCTCTCTACTGCCAGACATTTCACTGAAAATAATTAATTTACATTTCCCGGCTGCGGGCGTAATTAAAACTCTCCATTTGCATCGCCCTATTCGAGTGTATATACTGAAGTACACTTGGCACAAACAAATACGAAATATAACCGTGCAGCAGCACCATTCTGATTACTGCCACTATTCAAATCTACTCATATACATGTTTATATAGATGAATAAATATTTTTGATGTAATGAAGTATACATCCTCCTCATCGTGATCAATCCCACCGCCCATACCATCTATTTCTAGTTGACGGAGTATTCAGGAGAGGAGGGCATTACGAAAAGGTGGTATTGGGAGGGTTGTTCATTTCATGGGCCGCCAGCTTGCGTCAATCCCAATGGCGCGCACAGTGTGATTTTTCCCAGAGAATTCTGGTCAGTTTAATAGAGAGATATATCCAGTCTAGAGTTGTGCGAGCACACACGCTATAAAACCGACAGCTCTTATCTTGTGTCCACCATGTATACATGTCGGTTGCATCTACCTTTTCTTTTTCCCATTCGTTTTTCCAATTTTTTTCTTTTTCACGAAGCTTCAACTGTCACTTTGTATTTCGAAACGATTTTCGGAACTTTATGTATCTTCGTGGTTGCTCTTATTTCGGTTTCCATGACCATTCATTCGACATTTATTCAGCACTCTATATATATTCTTGTTCCATTATTGGTTTGCGCTCAGTAATGGGTATTGTCTCCTGTCTATCAATGAACTGCGTACGTGCGTGGAATTAGTGCGGTCTATTTTCGAAAACTATTTTCTTCTATATACGATTTGTTCAACCAATGGAAAGAGACGAAGCAAAAAAAAGAACAATCACTCGATAGACCATTGGACTTGAAAAAGAAAAGAATGAAAAAGAGGGAAAGCATTAGCGCAACAAATGAAGAGAAAAAAAATTATGGGCAAGAAAAAGATAGGAAATCGAAGGCACTTTAAACGTGGCAGCTACTCCGTGCGAAACTGCACTCCGATGTAGACATTTGGAGAAGGATGGTTCCGTGTAGAGGCACTTTGCTTCCAACTCCATTTTTTGTTCTCTCCACTTCATTTCTATCCCGTCTATTCAACTTGTAGCCTGTTACTTCGTTGCAGTATCTCTAGATGTGCACTGTCTTGCGTATACCTATGTGTATACGAGGGTAATGTACGTATCAACTGATTTCCGTACACACATTCGCTCATGAAATGTAACGTGCCTTCATTTCATCCATGGAGACAAGCCCTCTATCAACCGCAGTCCGTGCATATTGCCTCTCACCGCATGATTACGTTCTAATTATTGCGTTTCCAATGTTGAGGTGCATGAGGGGGTATGAATGAAGTACATGAGAGAGCACAGAGGAGAACACAAGGACAAGTGAGGGTGTGAGCGCGAATGTGGGGGCGAGGGCGAGGAACCATACCAAGGGAAGAGAGAGGTGTAGTGAGAGATGTATTCGCGGCAATAGTCGCGTGACGTCTGGCAGCCAGTACAAAGCCATTGTTTTCTCCCCGACCCTCGTGTGTGTTTGTTAGAGTAATTAACATTTACTAACGTGTAATCGAGCGGTTCACTGCGACGACGCAATCCTCACGTGCCCATTCTCAATATCGCTCATATACATCAAAATTGTTCAATTATCCGTTTTTCCATTTATTGTCGATTTACAACGTCACCACCATCATCGAATGAATTTTATCTTTTTCATCCTTTTCCCTTTTTGTGAATTTGACCTGACATCATATTCCACGCCGAGTTCGACTAGATGAAATGTGCGTTCATACAATACGATAAGTTGAGGATAACAAATGTTTATCTATCACTCCCCTCTAAACACAATATTATAATTGACAATCATTACATAAATTGTTATGATCAATGTATGATGTTATGTCATAAGTTCACGTAGACAATTCACTCTCTCCCTCTTTGTGGACATTGTCGTGGATCACCTCGAAGCCATGATAGTACCGCGAATAACGTAACCACGAGCTCCACCACTGTTCCAACCGCCATTCACGCACGCACACACAGGACGAAGAAAATAGATTTTTTGCTGAAGTAACGTCGATAATATAATATTCTGTTAGTTCACGGCTGACAAATGCTCCTGAACGCGCCCTCATTCACGCTAATCCAACGGAAAGTTTTAGCCATGAACATCTTTCAGACTTTCCCTCCTCTTTATTGGACGGTAAAATGTATACGAAACTTTGCGAGGCGCGAACAATCTCGTTCGCCCAAGTCGTAGGTTCAAGCTGCTATGTAGTTCGCTTTATATATATGAATTAATATCATTCGCATTTGTCTGCATGCAACTAGAATACAAGGTGAGTGCACACTAACGAGACAAATTTCGTTTTTTTCCATATGGATAAATTCATTTTTATATATCTGGTTTCATAAATACGAAAAGTGGTTCTTGCGACTTTTCGAGCGAGAGAACTTCTCCAATCATTTCTATAACATGTGAATCGCAGAATAAACTAATCACTTCGCAAAAAATTGTCGAGTCCATTGTGTAACGAAAAACTCGATTAAGATGAATAAGGTCAAGTACGGAAATAATGATACACTTCACACAGAGGCATTCCGATAATTATTATTACGAGGAGAATTTCACCGACTGAATAATAAGAGTATACAACAGATACCGTGGCGTCAGAACACTCGGGAGGCATCATCCAATCATGAGAATGATTATCGCGAACTTACCTAGAGAGGGAATTGATTTCTCCTCGTGATATATTCTCATAATTTTAGAACTGTGTCATTGTCACGTATACTCTTCGTGGGTATTAGAAAGATATCATTTCATGAACAATTTGCATGCCGCAATGACTCACCAGCTTATGCCTTCTACAGATTTGTTGATGACAACAGGGCAAATGAATACAAGTGATAATGATAAAAATGAAAATAATAACAATAATGATGATGAAAATAGCGAGAACAAAACTGGAAAGAACAGTTGGTGATTGCTGCACTAGTCAATAGGAAGCGCTGATGTGCCATCTCTTTATTGCCTCTATCCAACTCATTCACTCTGACCCCTTGTGTCCCTCGTATCCAGCTTGGGTGACGTCTAACAATACCGTCGAGTTTCACATTTTATCGTTGTTGTGAAGATATTTAATTTTTCTTCACGGCGGAGCACCTTTATAGCAATCAACCATCCTACCATTCAGAAAAGATAAAAGATAGCAACGAATGGAGTAGAATAGAACGAGGGTGACTCGGTCGTTACGCGTTTCTATACTGAAGTTTGAACATCCAATTTTTTTTTCTAGACCTCCAATGTGCAATAAGTGGACGTGGTTTCCAGAGTTATTCTATCCTATCGATATTTCGAGCATTCGCCCAGAGTTTCAGGTTAATTCCAAAGAGGAACATGAAAAAAATCATTCCGACTAGATTTGAAAATGTGAAAGTGTGTATTATGAGATTTCATCATCTCACTCTTATGTCACTCGAAAATTATTCAAGAGACGCTTTATGAGATAGTGCAAGGTACAGAATGTGGTAGAATGAAGGATGATAAACAACATGTTTTTGTACCATTGCCTGTGCAATATACAAATGTGCCCACGCAAAGTTTTCACGTGAAGAAGTTTCCACCTCTGTTGCCGATAGAATACTTGGGAATTCTTTTGCTATACCAACGCAAGGACAAACCTTGTTCAGAGGATTCCTCGAGCCACTTGGCACTCGAAGTCACTGCAGCTTCGCGCCTGGTAACCGCCCTGTGAACAATGAAAGCACTCACCCATTATACTCCCGTCCTATTTCCATCTTGTACTCAGGTAGGTTGCATTACAATAATTGAAATACAAGCAACACACGCGACTCTCAGTGCCTCATTCGAGTGTAGTACGAACGTTGGTGTACTACAGACGTATCGAACTTCTGTATGGAGTAGGAAGGTACGTTTGGTCTTCACATATCCCGATGGGGTTACGCAAATGTTTCACAAAAAAATGAGGAAAATTATTAGGTTTGCATGGAGTTGAATAGAAAAAAAATGAAGGAGAAAGTGAAATGAACAAATAAATGATATATGAAAAGCGTATATACGAGGATAGCAGTGGAATAGTAGATGGGGACACTACACTATATACTCAACCATTTCGATTAAAGTTCTCGGTATAGTTTCGCGCCAGCGACAAGTCTACGCGCACCACCTGAACAAATATGAAAATGCCTGGAATTTACATTATTCATGGAAAACGAAATATTATTACAGCCATCGTGTTCCTACTATCTGCTGCCTTTTGTAAACCGGGAAATGCCAGTGTTATGGGAGTCCCTTTTATCCGAGCAATCTTCCTTTCTATCTTAACCTCCACATGAAAAAGAACCTGCCATTGTACATAGACACACACACGTACACATGAACACACATGAGCGTATGTATATACACACATCTGGGACGGAAAAAAAAACCCAGAAAAAAATTACACACGATGACTCGTGGAATTTCTCACCCTTGAGGCTATTGGTGTTCCGCCAAATCTTTCAGCCACTGCCTGGACATCACCTCAACACGAATTACGTTGGTTGTTGGCTTCGCCAATTGAAAGTGAGACAGGGAGAAAGTGAGACGGAAAGAAAAATTGGACAATAGATAAAAAGAGAGAATGCGTTGTGGATAGCGAAACGACAGGGTTTAAATTGTCTTGGGCGAAAGATGCCCGAGAAATAGAGATACTGAAATTCTTCCAGTCGCCTGTGGTATTACCCACCCAGTACCATTGCCACCCCCTTCGTGTTCCACTCACGGGGCTTCAACAGACGACATTGCGACGCTCGCAATTTAGTGGCAATCAAGGGCGGTGAAGGTTTTGTGGCCGCCATGGGAGATTCTAGATGCACCATTTATTCGGTGTCATACGAAAGATTCATAAGTTTTTACGTCCGCAGTTTTTCTCCACGTTTTTCTAGCACCTTATCTTCTCTATGCATCCCCACTCATTCTTCAATATTACACTCTTTATAATAGGAAAATTGTAGATCACACTACTCCTTCGTAATATTACACAATGTCTCATTCAAAATCGTCTGATTAAAAATATTAAGCGATGTTCAAGTTATCGTTCGAGCAGGTCACCACAGGTGACTAGCATATCATCAAGAAAGTTTTAATGTCCCCCATGGCACAAATCGATATCTTTTCATATGCCCGTTGAGACTGTCTACATATTCCGTCCATGCATATTCCGTCCTTTCTCATTGCAATATACCCACGCATGTCTCGTGAGATACACAACTAAAATTCCACACTGTCGCTTCAATTTTAGCTCGAGATAAAAGTGGAATGCAACATCGATTTTCTAACCATCAAGTTATCAATCCATGTAATGGGAATTATATTGAGAGATACCCCAAAGATATTGGAGTTTATTATTCCTTACTCGTGGTGACCTCGTCAGCTATCGACCCGAAATTTGCCTCTCCACCCTCAATCTATATGTCACTTCTCGCCCTTCTCCCATTTATTCACACTGTCTTTCAATTCCGCTGCTGCCTCGCGCGTTCCCCATTCTTCAGCCGACATCTTTCAGATATTCTCACAGATAATCATAATATCAATCATGAGATGAAGATTCACGGGCATACCAAATATTTCTTACGTATCTGCTGTACGTGGACTCCCATCCATCTTCCACATGCCCAACTCCATCTGTATGAATAGCAACATTATGCTGTAGTTTTCACTATTCTATCTATTGATGCCGTCGAGAAAATTGTACTTCTGGTTTCAATATTTCAAACTCTTATCTCTTGCCCTCACCTCTGTTTCACGCTCAAAGATGAACTGGTAAAATGATGTTGCTGTACCACGGAGCGGGGATTGAAACAAGAGAATAGCATAGAGAGTATAGCACTAGTTTGACCCTACAACCAAGCAGGGCAATACTCTCCGTTTGCTGTTTTACTTCGCAGCCCGTTCATACCCGTTTCGTATAATAGTCACATTTATATCATCTCCAACCCGATGGTTTTGACTGTATAATTTAATGTGGAGCACCTGAAGTGGCTGCAGGGACAAAAAAAGAAGATAGAGCGCAAGGAGGTGAATTATGCTTGCGCGTATCTGATTTTGGTCACAATGAGAGCCTCTTTACGCAATGAATTCGACTCATGCCGCCGTTATATTTCAGCATGAAGTATGCATCTGTATATTACATATTTATATGTATGGTATTCACTTTGATATTTTTCACCTTTTGGCTATGACATATTGAAAGTGGTTTTCGGATTCGCCCACTCTTTCCGCATCCTCCTTACACTGTTTCTATACGTATATAGTGACAGCCGGTTGCACAGGGTGTATAGAACGAATTTCTCCATCGTATATCTACACATTCTCTATGGGTATATGCATGCATGTCTGTATATGCGGATAGTAGAATCGTTATAGTTCGACGTCGCACAGATTATGGCCGCTACGACACCCTACGTCACATCACAGATATGCTGGAGATGCTCCCACCGCTCCCTCGTGATCTGGTAGTGCTGTGTCTCGATAGGGCGTTATAAGAGATCACGTGATGGTTTTAAACTGTATATTCTACCCATCTGGTTCCGCCAGTCCTGCTGTCATACTCTCTCATCTTTCACACATCTTCCCCTTCCGCCCACCCTTTCACGACCTTTCCCTCATGTTCTCGGAGCTACAAGCACTCAAAATATTTCAGGACTGCTGAAATATTTCAGATAAGCATTTCTGAATCTTGCGGCATTCACCGTTTCTAATATCAACACACAGTCCTTGAAAATATCGGGAAAGATGATGATAATTCTTAGTTTGCCCATGACAATAATTGAAGAACAAAAGCCGATGTTGATACAGCAAAGTAACTAGCCAATGACATATCTATGAAAACAATTGATGATTTTTTCATCCGTCATTAGTTGTGCCGGATTCATGCCGACTTGATTGCAGACAGTTGAATGACGCGACGTCACTAAACATGGTTTGACTATATCTTCTCTATATATGTAATTTGTGGCGACACGGTCCTGCTTGAGTTTGCGCACTTTGAGTGCGTAGAGATGTATATTTGTTTAGGGTAAATATCATCCATGGAACATATTTAATGAGAGAGTAAATACCATCCTCATGTCTACTGACTGTACCAATTACGAGCCACCACATGGATCAACCCCAGAGAATTTAATATTGTTCATCCCGTCGAAATTTATTCTCATTCATTTATTATGCACTATTGATGTTTGGTCACAGGGAATCGAACTGTTCAAGCCTGTATACAATTAATTGAGAGATATAAACTTTCAGACCGCTTTGTGATCTAATAAGCAGACAACGCAGTATTTCAATTACGGTCTCACGACGCTGTGCCTGCTTTCGTCATGTCGGACATTACTCAAAGTCAGATTTTCAGCAAATTCCAATTCAATTTACATCTTGGCGATGCATATCAATTCACTGAGCAATCTCACTCACACGTTCAAAGGTTCTTCTCTTTTCTCAATAACGTACATATGAATTTTTTTCATCACTCTCGAATCCAACCGCGTTTCCTTCTCTCATCGACTGATATACTCACTCTCTCCCTTAGAATCTCTTCCATTGTCTCAAAAGTGAATTTATCGCAGATTATTGAAATAAAGAATTTCGATGAACAATAGCCGACGACAATTTGTTCAATTGGGAAAGAAAGACATGTCGAAACGAAAGTGTGCGTACCAGAAATAAATTTGGCCCGTGGCCAACCACAAGCCATCTCATTCTGGTTTGAATCTTCCATTCTACATCGAAACAAACGTACACGGATGTATATACTTACTGTCTTCATCCTGTACCGTGTACAGAGTATTTACGGTCATTTTTATGAGCAAACAATGCCTCGTTCTATAATTGCAGCGCGTGAGTCCATAACAACATTTTAAAGATGGCATGAGCGAATAGTGTGGGAATAAACATGGTGTGCGGTACACAGCACTGCAATTACAAACAGTTCTCCGAAAAATGTTAGTGCCATACGTATATTCCTGTAGTAAACATAGCTGAACAGTGGTATGTTGTTATTTGCACGACGATGCAAGTATTATAAGAACACACGAGCGAGAATTTCTCCAGCGTTCAAAATCCTGAAAGTGGAACGCGCAAGCTGAAACGTTATACTTTCTGCCTGCCCGTCTCGTTTACTCCATTTTATGTTATCCATTATTATAGCGTTTTCCGGGTTTGAACGTCCGAAAGAAAATGGCGTAGGTATAGAATATATATAAGGAATGGCATGGCACTAAAGACAACACAATATTTAACAGTCGCAAATATTTCATTCCCCCGCCATACAATTTACGGAATTAATAAACCCGAATTCATTCTCGAGCAAATCATAGAAGGAGAAAAAAAATATGCACATCTAATACACGTCAATACCCAGAATGTATGTACATATATATATATAT